>CAUYUJ010016349.1:506901-516901 GCA_963575745.1 Prorocentrum cordatum
GGGTGTCCAGATGATTGTCCCGAAGGTTGCCCTCATGGTTGTCCCGATGATTGTCCCGATGCCCGATAGTTCCCCCCATGGGTGTCCCGACGGTTGTCCCTTGGTTGTCCCGATGGTGTTCCTGATCTTTGTCTTGTGGTTGTCTCGTGGTTGATCTTCGGTTACCCCGTGGTCGTGCTGTGGCTGTCCCGCAGTTATCCCGTGGTTTCCCGTTGTTGTTCCGCGGCTTTCCTGTGGTGGTTCCATGGTCGTTGGGTGGTTGTTCCCTGGCTGTTTCCTGGTTCTTCCGTGGTTCATCTGTGGCTGGCACTTAGCTGTTGCGAGACTGTCCCGTGGTTGTCTTGTGGTTGTTCCGTGGTTGCCCCGTGGTTGTCCCGTGGTTGTCCCGTGGTTGCCGATCTGTTCTTCGCGATATTGCTGAATAGTGATGCCAGCACGTTTATAGTGAGATCTATTGGTAGGTCCATACGAGCGGAAATGTTGGCTCGGCATGCAGTGCCGCAAGTTCTGGACGACCGCGCTGCGACGCGACGCGCGAGCCACTTCCCGATGACCATATGCCAGTGTCCCAAGCGTTGCCCAGCTTCCCGTCCCGCGGAGCGGAGCGACACGCTATCTGCTTGCAGGGTATACGTGGCGTGTGGCTGGGGCCGCCGCCGCGGCAGGCTAAGCAGAAGTGTCCGATCGTGGGGGATACCCAGGTGTGTAGATATTACAGGTCCATACATCCAAGCATGCATACATACAGGCATACCTGTATGCATGCATGCATCCATGCAGACACACACACATGCATGCATGCATGCATACCTGCATACATACAAACATGTATACACGCCCGCATACAAACACGCATGCATACACACAGACATTCATACATACATAAAATGTCACGTACACCTATACATATACATATATCCATATACTATGTATGTGTGCATACGTATACGTATACTTCGTACACATACATACATACATGTATGCATGCATACACACATGCATACATGCATACACACATATACATGCATACATACACACATACACACATCCATACATGTCTACATTCACATGTACATCCATACATACGTACACACATACATACATACATACATGCATGCATGCATACATACATTCGTACGTACATACATGCATGCACATATACATACATACACACACATACGTGCATACATACATACATGCATACATACATACATATATACATACCTACCTACCTACCTACCTACGTACCTACCTACCTACCTACCTACCTACCTACCTACCTACCTACCTACCTACCTACATACACACACATACATACATACATACACACACGTACATACATATGTGCGTACGTACGTATATACATACATCCATACATACAGAACTGCATACATGCATGCATACATGTATGCATACATACACCATACACATACACATGACTTCAAACATACATTCGTGCATGCATGCATCCATGCATACATACTAGGGTGTCTGGTCAATCGTCTGTTCCATTGATAGTTTGATGATGGCATCGCCAATTGGTGGGATCGACCTCCAGTGATACCGTTCGATGGACTGTGCGACATGTGCAAATACAATGCTTTTCCACCAGGGCCATCATATATGTAGAATTGAGTATGCAGTTCGAGTCCAATCCGGCGCCAATCGCCCACTGAAGATTGCACCTATCCCCCCAAACCTCCTTTTGACCCTAAGACTTTCCCTAACGTTGTTTTTGTGAACCATTGCACTCGCTTCCAGATGCTCTTACCATCTTCAGGCCGAGGTCAGGGCAACGCAACAAGGGGCAACAGGAGGAGGAGGAGGGGGTACATCTACATGTACGTAAATCGAGTGGCCGTCGGCCAAACCTGGAGGCTTCTATGGGTCGCTTTTGGGAAGCCTCCCCAAGGCATCTTGGAGGCATTCGTGGGACCTCAGCAGTCTTATTACGGCATCTTGGGGCGTCTTGGCGGCATCTCGGGGGCCTCATGTGGGCCTGCTTGTGATCTCGGGGGGCATCTCCTCAGGAAAGGCTCGACCTGTCGGGTCTGGTTCCCCCTCTTCGGCCCCTCTTGGGACCCTCTTGGGCCTTCAGGGCTCTCCTGGGCGCCTCATTGGCAATTTTGGGGCCACTTGGGCCGTTCGGGGCCCTCTGGAAGGCCTCATGGGCCATCGTGGAGCGATCTCCGGGACCTCTTTGGCCGTCTTGTTGCGTTGGACGCCCTTGCAGGGCATCTCTTTCCACGACAGGGTCCCGTCATGGAGTGCGTTGGATATATAGCGTCTTGGGCCGTCCTGGGGCTTTCTCGGGGCCGACTTGGAGCTCTATTGGGCCGTCTTTCGGCGCTCTTGGGCTCTTGATGCCTTTTTTGAAAGCCTTGAGGCGATTGGGGGGCCTCTTCGGCGGTCTTGGACGCCCAGAGGATGACTAGAAGAAGCGGAGCTCCAGAGGCCCAGGTACGGCACACGTGGCTCCTCTTCGATCCCACTCCCCAGAAGCGACCGGCCTGGGGGTGCGCTCTGGCTGGAACGGAAGCCCCGATCTTTTTCCCAGGGCCCGTTTTGTGTTCATGCCCAGCCTCACCAGGGCCAACCAGGCCATGCTAAGGTCAGGCTCAGGACCGAGGGCCGCCTACTGGCTCCACACCTTACCCACCACCGAGGGGCACGTCCTCGTGAGCTGTTTTTTGATTGCCCCGTGGCCCGACGAGGGCCCCCCGAAGAGGCCAGAAGCGGCCAAAAGTGTCCAGTCGTGATGTTCTTCGATCCGTCTGGAGGACAGTCGAGGCTGATCAGTAGGTCGACCCTGTCAACCGTAGCCATTTTGGCTCAAGCCTCTCTGGCTTCTTCAAGATTGCTCATCCACCGCACGTCTGCACGGGGCGATCACCATGGACTCGTGGACGGTGCCGAGGTTCCCTCCCATCCCTCCAGACGCTGCCAAGGACTTCCAGGGCAAGATCGTGATTGTCGGTGCTGGAGTGGCTGGGCTCTTTGCAGCCAATACTCTGAAGTTTCTCGGCATCGAAGATTTCATCGTCCTGGAAGCTGGTGAAACGTTTGGCGGTAGGTTGAAATCTGCCTTCGATTTCCACGAAGATGTGCCTCTGGAGTTGGGCGCGGAGTGGATCCATGCTTCGAATGGCGACGTCGTCAAGGACATGCTGGTGTTTCCTGTGGACGAGGGCTTAGAGGCATCGGAGTTCATCAAGTATCAGCCAAAGTGGTTTTTCGGCTCAAGCAGGAGCAGAGTCCTGGGATGCCTCTACCAGGAGACGAAGTGGAAGCGCACGACGTGGCTCCAGTGGCTCGAGAGGTATGTCTACCGGCATGTCCAGGACAAAGTTCAGTTCAATGCAGTCGTGAAAGAAGTGGCCTATGGTGAGGATAATGGAGTCAGATTGCTGATGGAGGATGGTGCAGAACTCTGGGCAGCCAAGGTCATTTGCACTATTCCACTGTCCATCCTCAAATTGGACGCCGTCAAGTTTGACCCTGCTCTGCCAATGCAAATGCGAAAAGCCATCGATTCAGTTGGCATGCTGCCAGGATTCAGAGTTCTGTTGGCAATGAAGGAGAAGTTCTACCCTGATGTCACGATTGACGGTGGCCGCTTCGATCTTCTGAAAAATCAAGATCAGGTGTGTGCGGTTTATGACGCTCTGTATGGGAAAGAGTTGTCTGACAAGCAGAACGTGTTGGCGGTCGTGGCGATTGGCGACAAGTACTGCAAGGATCTGATCCATTTGGATGATGAGAGCTTGGCGAAAGCTGCGCTTGGCATTGTCGACAGGCTTTTCAAAGGCCAGGGCACCCTAAACTACATCAAGCATAGGGTTCAGAATTGGAGCCTTGAGCCGTATGTTCTTGGTGCGTACAGCGTTGGCGGGGCTTCCCACGAGAGGAAGGAACTCGGCAAAACGATCAATGGCAGAATGCTCTTCGCCGGGGAGCACACGTGCGTCAATTTCCACAGCCTCGTGCCAGGTGCTGCTCTGGAGGGCCGCCGGGCAGCCGTGGAGGCAGTTTCAGGACGCATCATGTCTTAGATTGACCATCCACGCGACGGCAATATGTCAGCCGACATTTACACACCCGGCCGCGAATATATGTGAATGCGCAGCTTCGGCCGCGCGAAGTCGCGAGTCATCGATCGGGGCCGGACCTGAACGCTGTTTTGCAGGACTTCGGCTGTGTTTTGTCTTTCGTTTTGGCAAGCAAAACGAAGCACAAAACGAACACAAAACGAAAAGCAACGTTCAGGTCCAGCTCCGATTTACAGTTGACGTAGGCCGTGCAGAAGTCGCGAGTCGTACATCGTGTAACCACTCACTGGGGCGCCCTCGCTCTCACAGATTTTTGAGTCACACACGTGGACTGGTGAGTCTAGCCGCCGCGAGACGCGGGCCGTTCCTGATATGGGTTGTCAGTTTAGGTCATCGCGCCAGTCAAAAGAACAAGTAGGTCGACCCTGTCAAATCAACGGAACCCTGGTGTCCTGTGCTTCGCGACCCATGCCTCCTAACTACATTGTTGTGGCAATGTGTTCCTCGGAAGGGTCTTGTGTCCTCTCGCGTGTCCTCTCCAATCAGCCCCGAGAGATCAAGTGCAGAATCGGAAATGGTACATCCATGGTCGAAAATTGCCCCCATGTGGGCCACTCCCGCCGAGTCTGGCGCATTCCCGTTCAGCACGGCTGGGTCCAGCTTGAGCCAGCCCAGTCTTGGGCAGCATCTGGCCTGATCCGGCTCAGTGGCCCCTCCATCGGGCTTACCTTGACCGTCCAGGAGTGCAAACAATTGGCAGCATGACCTCGACGTCTCGATTTCTGTTGAGGGCTCGGGCGGTCCAGGTCGGTCGATAAGGTCCACTGCACTCTGGGAGGACAGGGAAGCGCTCACTCGTTCTGGCGCAAGCCTCCCGGGATGTCTTTCTACGTGAGGACAATCCAAAAACCGTCAGTTAATAGTCTGGGGACGATTGTTCGATTATTTGTTTGACGATTTAAAACGTATGTTTGACTATTTTTTATTTTTCGTCCAAGATCCGCCCGTAGGAGGACACAGGGCTGGACCTAAACGCTATTTTGCTCGACTTCGGCTGTGCTTTGATTTTCGTTGTGGCAGGGAGCCACAGGGAGACATATGGCGCACAACGAAGAACAAGATGACGAAACCGAAACGAAAAACGACGCTTAGGTCCAGCCCGTAGGAGGACATGCCCGACCCTCACCCTACCTGTGGCCGCTCCTGCTGCAGCGGCGCCCCCCCCGCGGGCGGCCCGCGCGGAGGCCGGCCCGGGCGAGCCGAGCAGCAGCGCCGCGGGCGACGTCACGCCGCGCCGCAGGGCGCGGGGCGCCGAGGAGCCGGCCCGCGGGCCAGCGGGGCGAGCGGTGGCGGAGCGTCCATATGCCTTGCCGTGGATCTCGCGGACGAAATCGCCACGGGAGGTTTTTGTTCGCTGCTTCTGCGGCCGGCCGGGGGCCCTTGAGGAAGAGGAGGAGGAGGAGGAGGAGGAGGAGGAGGAGGAGGAGGAGGAGGAGGAGGAGGAGGAGGAGGAGGGGGAGGAAGAGGAGGGAGGAGAAGAAGGAGGAAGAGGAGGGAGGAGAAGAAGGAGGAGGAGGAGGAGGAGGAGTTTGCCGGGCCTCGGGGCCGTCAAAGGAGACGACTCGGGGTGAAAAAACGGCCCCCCGGGCAGGGGTCCAGACCTCTGGGGGTCAACGAGCCGGGCAGCGACGAAGAGGCCTCAAGCAGTGGCGAAGCGTCTTGCCTTGCCTACAGGCTCCCCAAAGGATGTTCTACGAACCTTTTGTGGTCTGTACGAAAAATGTGATTCTGACATTTCTGGCCGAGGCTGTCTTGCTTGAGCACGTCGGGTGTATGTTCTGAGGGCATCGGATTTGTTTTTAGAGCAGTCTTGGGTTCTAAGGACACTTCGTGGTAGGATTATAGGAATGCCGGGACGGTCGGTCCCTGCTCAACAGCGAGGGGGCGTGAGGCGGGCCCCGGCTTAGAAGGCCCCGAGGAACTCGAGACGAGGCTTTGTCGCTACAGTCAACCCGCATAGGAAGGATGGGCAACCTTCCCAAAGGTACCCTTGCCCCTTCGGCCCATCCTCTACCACTTTCGCTGGCCGCGCCCCACTCGAGAAGCTTCAAAATGGGCGTCCAAGGCCCTTGCGTCCAAGGCTTCAAAATACACGAGCGAAGCTAAATCATGCACGGCTCCTTCTCCCTCCTCCTCCTCCCTCCTCCTCCTCATCCTCCTCCTCCCCCCTCCTCCTCCCCCCTCCTCCCTTTTTGGCTCCGCCGCGCCCGCTCGGGTGGTGCGAGCTCGCGCTAGGAGGCTTCCCTGGCTTTGCTGATCCTCTCCTCGCCTCTGGCATGCCAGCCGCGCCATGACTCCGGGAGGGGCGTCCCCGCTGCCGAGCGGCGAGCCCAGGCGTCTCGGCGCTGTGCGGTGCATCCCCAAGGCTTTGTTCGCCCTTCAGCACAGAGGTTGCTGCGCCGCGCGTCCGGGGCCCCTTTTGCAGGCTGCGCTCGGCACAGACGCCGAAGCTGCTGGTGCCGCCTCTTGCGAGGACGCTATTTGCGTTCGTGCAGGCGCCGACGCAGCCGGTGGTAACGTCCCTGCATGGCCTACGTTCCCTGTTCCCTCCTGGGACAGACGCAGCCGGTGGGAACGTCCCTGCATGGCCTACGTTCCCTGTTCCCTCCTGGGACATGCGTGCCAGGCCTGGCAGTGCCTGGCAGGTGTGGCGAGCGTTGATGCGACGTCTGGTGCTGCGGCGTCGACGGCACCAGCGGGCCCTGCCATGATCGAGGGCAGAAAGGAGGAGGACGGGAAGAAGGACGTCGCGCGGGACGTCGTATACAAAGTCGAGCTACAGCTTCTGGAACCACGGCAGGCCTGTAGGAGGAGTCACACGGAGGAGAAGGAATGCGGCAGCAGAAAGAAGCCGAGGGCCGACGCCGATGTGCTCTGCTGCCGCGACGTAGGTGGAGGCGGTGACTCCAGAGGCAGTGGCGCTGGCGGAGGCGATGCGAGGAAATGCCCGCATCGGCGCGGCCTGGCTGACGGAGCTGACGGCAGGGCTCGGCCGTCTTTTGACGGGGTTCCTGGACGAACTTGGCAGACATCGGGCACGTAAGGCTGACGTACTAGTTCACATAGTTTTGTGGGTGTGTGTGGGGTTGGGACATATGCCAAGGTCCGCGGTTGCTTATTAATGGGCGGAGGCCGTAAAGCTCTCAGGCGTTGATGGCATTTGCTACTTCTGGGGGGGTGTTTCATGCGCGTTGCGGTGGGAAGGCCATCTTGCGCGTCCAGTGTTTTACCCTTTGCTGTTTCCAATGGAGCCGTTGGGAACCAGTGGACAGATGGCTTCGCCACTTTGCCGACGAGAAAGTGGTGTGCTGACTACAGAAGGAGACTAGTTTCAAAGACAGTTGCCAGAGCCACCTTCGGAATGCACAAAGAGGCATCAGTTTTGAAGACATGTGCTTGCCCATGTTTGCGGACTACCAGAAACATTCCGCACGGCCAAGGCGTTCGCGGCCAGCCCAGACGGCATCCCATCCACCATGCTACATGCTTTTACGACGGACATCGGGAGTACGTTGTACCCAGTGGCGGCCGCAGCACGTGTGCGCATTGAGGAACCGCTCCAGTGGAAGCGGGGCAATTATGGGATCATTGGGAAACATGCGTACACCCTTGCCATCTGCAAAATCCACCGTTCGGCCATGATTTCATTTCAAGTTGGAGAAAGATGTCGGCTAGTTTTCCGGGTGCACGCTCCGCGTGCACATTCCTACATCCCCACACAGAGTTCGACGAGGTCTGGCCCATGTGGGCCCAAGTTGGTACGCCGTACAGCATCCATTCGCTCTTCAGGGCAGCTGCTGCGCAGGCGCATTTTCTCGTCTTCAGTGAACGTGACATGCGCGGCCCGGCGCGCTCCGTTTTTCGGGGATGCCCCTCAAGTCAGGATGCTCTGTAGGTGCGGCGACAGGTTTGAAAGGAGACCCGGCTTCTGTCTTTGAGCATCGCGCGCTAGACACTTGAGTCTCCGAATGGCGCGCGGTGACGACACGGCGCGAGGCGCGAGTTGCATGGCCTGGCCACTTCCGTCAAGTGTTTTTCCGTCCTGCGGTCACCCAGTCGGCATGTCGGTAGAACGGAGAGGACAAGTCTTCACCAATGCCACCATCATCACCACAACCACCATCATCATCAGCATCAGCATCAGCATCATCATTACCATCATCGCCATCATCCTCGTCACCATCATCACCATCAGTATCATCATCATCAGCAGCATCATCGTCATTATCATCACCATCAGCACCATCACTATCAGCATCATCAGCAGCATCATCATCATTTCATCAGCATCATTAAGATGATCATCATACCACCCTCATCTGCATCACGAGCATCATCATCACCATCAACATCACCACCATCATCATCATCACCATCATCATCAGCACCATCGTCATCATCAATATCACCACCACCATCATCACCATCATCATAATCCTCATCCTCATCAGCATCAGCATCATCATCACCATCATCATCATCACCATCATCATCACCATCATCGTCATGCTCATCATCATGCTCATCATCACCACCTTCACCGTCACCATCATTAGCATTATCATCATCATCATAATCCTCATCGTCATCAACATCATTATCGTCATCATCATCATCGTCATCATCATCATTATCATCATCGTCATCATCATCATCATCATCACCATCATCATCATCATCATCATCATCATCATCATCATCATCATCCCCCTCCTGCTCGCCCTGTCCCTCCCCATCCCGGCCCCCCTCGCCCGCAAGGAGGATCTCCCCTCCGCCGCCCCGCCCCTCGAGACGCCCGTGAAGAACCCCAGGCCCTTCCTCGCGGCCGCGCCGGTCGACTACGACTGCGCCGCCGGGGCCGACGCTGCGGGAGGCAGGGCGCGGGGCGTGCGCCACCGCACCGCCCCCCTCTCTCCTCCTCCTCCTCCTCCTCGCTCCTCCTCCTCCTCCTCCTCCCCCTCCTCCTCCTCCTCCTCCTCCTCCGCCTCCTCCTCCTCCTCCTCCTCCTCCTCCTCCTCCTCCTCCTCCTCCTCCTCCCGGGCGGTGCCGTTCTTTCTGCGCCGGGCTCTCTCGCCCAGTTTCGGGCCCTGGGGCCATCGCAGATCGATCCGCCTGAATATATGCCGCAGAGGGATCGAGTCTGGGGCTGTGGTCGGCATGTTTTGCCGATGCTGGGTTCTTTTCGCAGCATCGGATCTCTGGGGCTCTCTGCGCCTCCGCAGTGCACAGGCAGGCCAGGCAGCCGTCGAGCACGGCACTTCGAAGCACACGCGACCAGTTCAAGCCTACGGCGACAGCTAGACCAGCCTCCGCTTGGAAATTATGCGCAAAGCCAGACAAAGCCCATGATCTTCTTGGCGGCCAAGACGTGCCTGTGTCGCAGCTCTCCGCACGGTGCCCTGCCTCCAGAAGCCAGCCTCGGGGGCCCATGTGCTATCAGAGCACCCCCGAAGGTGGTGGGGGCGGTCGAGAGAGATCTGGGACCCGGTGTCCCGGTTGTGCCACGATGGTAGGATGTTGTTGCCCCAATGGTTTGTTGGCGAGGCGCCTCGGATGCTTTGTTGATGGTGCCGCGATGGCGTTCTGACTATGCCCCGATTGTGTGTTGACGTTCTGTCTCGTGTCTGTCCCGATGCTTCGTTGGTAGGGGTGCAGTGGTGTTCTGATGCTATGCTGTCCCGATGTTGTTTGATGGTGTCCCAATGCTATCCCAACGATTTGCTGAGGGTGTTCCGATGGTCTGATTCTAGCGTCCCAGAGGTGCACCCTTGACTTGGTTACTACGTCCGCTGGCTTGTTTATTGTCTCCCAGGGTTGGGTTGTGGTGTCCCGCATTGTCCCTGTGGCTCTGTCATGGTGTTCAGTCGATGTTCTTGAGGAGCCGCAATTGT
>CAUYUJ010016349.1:521901-544401 GCA_963575745.1 Prorocentrum cordatum
CTCGTCCTCCTCCTCCTCCTCCTCGTCCTCCTCGTCCTCCTCGTCCTCCTCCTCGCCCTCCCTTCTCTCCTCTTTCCCTCCTCGGAGCCAGAGCCATCGCGCTGGGGGGGAGGCGTCTTGGCGGCGATGGAAGGCCTCAGGGTGGGGCGGCTGCCCGCGGTGGGCTGGCTGGCCTCCCCCGGAGAGGCGACGACGGCCACCACCGCGGCGCCTGGCCCGTCCCCGCAGCGGCGTTCGACGCGCGCGGCCCGCCCGAGGTGGGGCCTGGGGGGGCGGGGGTCTTCGTCTTCCTCCTCGCTCCTCGCCCCTCGCTCCTCGCCCCTCCTCCCCTCCTCCTCCTCCTCCTCCTCCTCCTCCTCCTCCTCCTCCTCCTCCCTCCTCCTCCTCCTCCTCTCCTCCTCCTCCTCCTCCTCCTCCTCCTCCTCCTCCTCCTCTCCTCCTCCTCCTCCCCCTCCTCTCCTCCCCCTCCTCTTCCTCCTCCTCTTCCTCTTCCTCCTCCTCCTCCCGCTCCTTCTCCTCCTCCTCCTCCTCCTCCTCCAGAGGGGCTGTGCGGTCTCTGGTGTTGGTGCGGTGCCCGTTGAAGATGGCCCCTGAGATTCAGGCGTTGCCATTTTTTACGCCAGGCATGTTCGCCCAGTTTCGGGCACCTGGCCCTTCATTGATCGATCCGCCAAAACATGGCGCAGAAAGATGGGGTCCAGGGTTCCGGTCGTGATTTTGGGCGATTCTTGTTTGTTGTCGGATCTCAGGACCTCTGGCCGACGAAGAGGAACCGACATATGCACACAAATTTGGAGAGGTCCGCGCGGATTCCTTGGATCGGCGCTGGGCCCCCCCTGGCGGTGCCCCTGTCGCCGCCCCTGGCGCGCTCCGCGCGCCATGGGTAGGGGGTCCAGCGCGCAGTGAGTCAGTGGGGATTCCGCGTGGCCACACGGTGTTCGGACTTGGGTCCTTCTCCGAGGACGTCTCGGTCACCATTGGGACCCCCAAGAAGTGGGCAGTGGGGATCTTCCTTGGGCTGCGGGCGTTGGATCCACGACTGGTGCGGCAGTGCCACGCCGAGCCTGGCGGCCAACGCTGCTTGGGGGGGAATGGTTGGGTCTCGCTTCGCCTGACAAGATTCCAGCTTCACAGCTGTGCCTCCTTTCTTCTCTGCACCTGTCCCTTAATTCAGATTCGTTGCGCCACCAGACGTGTGGGTATGGCGGTCCGGCCGGCTCGCCTGAGACCTGCTCACACCTCTCTACGATCGCGAAGCTCAGAACTCCTGGCATCCATGGATGCAGGTCGGGTTGTTATGAAGATCTGGCTCTGGCTCAGATTCCGCGCAAATGTGTCTGAAAGCGTCCATCAGCGGCGGGTCGTTTTCAGCATGGTGCACTCGCTACAGCGCAGCCCGCATTCGTTTGAAGAAAGCTTGCCGCAGACACATGGATGGAGTCGGTTCCTTCTCCAAATTGGGCTCTCGCTTCAGACACGTTCCATCTTCACCACACGAAGAGAAACGCACCACTTATAGGACTGGAGGGTTGCTCTTTTTCAAATCGGGGCGCTTGCTTGAGAGTTGCTCCAAATGTTAGAGGCTTCGCGTACCCCCACCAGCCCATCCAGCAGCCGGTTTGAAGACGAGGACGACGACAACGGCGAGTCAAGCAGAAAGCTCGCGCGGAGGTTTCGCTCCAAGAGCCCTTGGGGAGCCTCTTGGAGGCCTCTTTGCAGGCCTCTCGGAGCAGGATTGGTGCCATTTGTGAAGCCTTTTGGTTGGCCACCCTGGGGTCCTCGTGTGTCTCTTTCGGGGGGGGGGGTCTTGGCGCCCTCTCGGGGCGATCTTCGGCCCCATGGGTCAAAAAGAATGCACTGTTTGACTTGGCCCCTTCCTCCTCCTCCTCCTCCTCCTCCTCCTCCTCCTCCTCCTCCTCCTCCTCCTGCTCCTCCTCAGCCGCCGTCTCCTGCTCTAGCCCCTTTCTTCGCGGCCCAGCAGGCACCCCACGCAGAGCAGCTTCCGCCCCCAGGGCACCCTTCATGTCATGCCAGCGCGGCTGGCCGTCCATATTTCCTTCGCTCGCGATCTTCTGGACGATATTCCAGCGCTGGGGTGTGTCTAACCCGCTCAGCACGGTCGCGCCACCGAGAAGCTTGCAGTTGACGAGACAGTTCAGTGCAGACGACTTCATCATCTTCGAGCGCCAGACGACCAAACTCGACCTATACCACCAGCTCAAGGACGAACGTCTGCGGCCCCCCCAGGCGCGCACCAAGCTCAGAGAGGAGTACATCGGGACCGACCCCAACTACGAGAGATCGACTACCACATCGAGGTCCTTTCCCGTGCCCTCAAGGAGCAGAAGCGCCAGCACGAAACACGACGTCAACACCTCGAGGAGCGCATCTGCGAGGCTTGGCAACGACGCGAACACGCTGCAGTTCTTCAGCTGTCTTGAATCATGGCCAGCTCCAAATACGGCAAGCGCAACCGCAACTACAGCCGCGCGACCAGAGCACGCCCCAGTGTGCAGGAGAGGGTAGTTCACTTTGCAGCAGACGGCCAGCACGGAGGGTTTAGTGCTCGCCAGCTCGACCTCGAGGAGGAGAAGCGCATCTCGAAAGAGACCTCCCACGAGTTCACCACAGAGCACAACCTACAAGTCCGCCAGGAACCTGAGGACGCCAAGGACGGCACCAAGCGAGCTATCCACGGCGTCACCAAGCGGCTCAAGTACTTCAAGAAGTGCGCCCCCGTGCCAGATCGGATACTGCCCGCCGAGATCTTCCAGATAACCTTCCAGCCCGCCTACTTCACCAAGCAGAAGCCGAAGCTGACAGGCGCTGGCTACGATGACGAGCTCGCTGAGGCACCCCTCGCGCAGGAGAGCTTCGAGCCAGTCCTCAACCACGCGTACCACGTCGGCTTCAAGTCCAAGCCGTGGCCACTTCCACCTCCTCATGCTCGCGGCTGCTGGCCTCATCGGCGTCGCGTACTCCCCACGACGCCAGCAACGAGGCGGAGCAGCCTACCAGTCCAAGGGCGACCTCACGCTGAAGAAGTCGCTCACGGTGATGATCAAGCAAGTGCTGGCTCAGTCCGAGGTGATCAAGGTGCTCAATGCCCGCAGGAAGTTCTACGCGGACAAGCGCAAGGAGGAGGGAAAGGGACACTCGTTCGCTTCGTCCCTCTGCCCCGCGGACGTGGGCGCCAATACTAAGAGCAGTCTCACCGAGCTCGGGAAGTTAGTGGACCAGTTCAGTGTGGCGACTGGCCTCTACAAAGTGAAGCACCTGCAGATCAGCAAGTGCGATGAAAGCTACCACGCGAAGGTCACACTGTTGCCCGTGCAGGGGCCCAGGACCGTCGCCGAGGCCGAGGAGATTCCGCAAGAGGAGCAGAAGCAGCAGTGCAACACCAAGGACAGCAACCACAGCGCGCTGATCCAAGTGGGAGCCACGGAGAGGACGGACCAACCACCTACGGGTGTCATGGAGGACGAGCTGGCTGCGTAGAGGGCAGGGCTACGACTATGAGTACGTGAATATGGATGGCCGATACGACTACGCCTCGTTCGGCAGGTGATTGGCGTGCGTGGCGCCGTGATCACAATGAAGGTGCCGCTCTGAGCGGCGACGGCGGGGGCCCACACTTGCGGCCGAATGCACTGCCTTGCCCCCCAATGCCGCTCTATCTATCTACCTGCTCCTCCTCCTCCTCCTCCTCCTCCTCCTCCTCCTCGTCCTCCTCTTTGTCATCGGCCTCCCTGCTTCCCTCCTGCTGGCCCGCCGTTCCCCCCTTTCGGAGGCCTGAACATGTGTTCTTGGGGCCCTCTGGGGATGCTCGTGGGGCTCTCGTGGGCGCTATTAGGGGCCGTCCTGGGGGCCGCTTTGGGCTCTCTTTGGCCATCTTGGGGCAATCTTCAAGTCTCAGAGGCGTGTCGGAAGCGAACAGGCAAGTTGGCACACATCAGTGTGGTAGCTGTCTGTTTTGGACGGAGTTTGGCCTCTTGGGGGGGGGCTCTGGCAGTCTCGGGGGGCAGTTGGAAGTGTGTTAGGGCTGTCTCGGAGCATCTTGGAGGTATGCCGCAAGCTTTCCTGAGCCATCGTGACGTATTTTAGGGCATATTGGAGGTCATCTTGGGCTGTCTCGGGCCCTCTTGGTGCCATCTTGGGCCATCTTGGAAGCCCCAGCGGGTCGCGGCTCAGGCGACGCGGCACCAATCGCAAGCTGCAGGCTACTAGCAGCAGGGAAGACGTAAGGCTGAACAGAAGGGGTTCAGGAAGATCAGCCCACATGGGCGGCACAGGGTAAGCTAAGCACAGTTGGCTCCTGCCTCTCCTCCTCCTCAGGTTGTCAGGCGACGGGCTGCGTGCGCCATCCGCTGGACTGCAGACCTTGGCAGTCGCAGCGCTGGCGGACGCCCTGCACGCTCACAGCGACAGACTAGGAAGCGAAAACGCTACTTGAGCACGGGAGACTCGGGGGCGATGAGGGCAGGGGGAGGTGGATACCATGGCCCGGACCATGGAATCTCCGCGGGTTCTCCTTGTTTTTTCCATGCGCCGCACGCCTCCTGCCCCCCACTTCGTCCGCGCACACGACTCCGACAATGATCTCCGAACCTCCCCCTTGGACGCCCCCCTCGTGGATGCCCCCTCGGAGTCGCGAGGAGGAGAGGAGGCGGCCACGGCGGGGGAGAAGCGAGCCCGAGGCGGGGACGCTCCCATGAGCACCGCAGGGGGGATCGGCCCTCGGGACCCCCGCTGCTCTTCAGGGTCGACCCACGGACCTGTCCCTGGATGTTTCGACCTCAGCGGTTCTCGGAAACGGCAGGCCGTTTTTGTTGCCGGGTCTGTCTTGCCTTTTTTCTTGTTGCCGGTTTTGGTGCCGTATTTGTTTTGGGTCCATCGCCGTTTTGGTTGCCGGTTTGGGTTCCGGCTCCAGTTCTGGAGCCGTGTTTTCATCGATTCTGGTTGCCGTTGTTGCTGCGTCCACTTCGAAGAGATATTGTTTCCGAAACGATGCAAACACGGCCCTGCCGTTTCTGGGGCCCCACTCACTAAGGTTTCGAAGGAGCAGAAGACTCAGCACAACCAGAAATTTGCGGAGCTCTGCGAGGAACTCCGATCGTTTTTTTGTATACCCATGTCCTAAGATGGGGTTGGCACAGCGGCCAAATGAAAGTTCCTTGAATTTTCGTCACATCGCTCGCTCGCGGAAGCCGACGGAAGCAAAACGAGGCGGAAGACGGCGAAAGGCCGTCGGAAGGCTCGCGGAAGACAGCGGGAGTGAATGACGCCCCGTCCGACGAAGCCTAGCAATGTAGTTTTCTGCCGTGGGCCGGGCGGGACAATTTTAGTTCAGCCAGGCTAAATTCCCACCCAATAAAATTTGGGTAAACAAACGTCCCGGGTCGTTCACGGATCCCGCCCGCCATGCTAGGATCGGTTCGAAGTAAGTTTGGGCCCTGAAGTAATAGCATTCTTCTCTTGTCAGGGTCGTCTTGAGGTCATATTGAGATCATGTCTCGGTCATGCTTGAATCGCGCAGCCGTCGCGCGTCCATTCTGGGGCCACCTTGGGCGCGCGTGGATCCATCTTGTTGCCGTCGGGCCATCTCGGCGTCACGCGTGGCTCCATTGTTTGGTCATCTTCGGGTCGGCCTGAGACGGTCCAGAATCCATGGCGGGATCGTGTTGGGATGGCGTCATCCCAGGGTCGGCTGGACGGTATCGCCTTTGGCCTCAGGCCCTCCTGGAACCATTTTGCGGCCATGGGGGCGTCTTGGGATCTCGCGCGCGCGAGCGCTCAGCACGCGCGCGCGACAACTCATCTCGCCGATCGGCGTACACACTTGTCGCGAATTTCCAAGGCAACCTTTCTTGGAGCCAATGTCTCTTACTCGGACACACCCGCCTTACCCCACACACGCCACCATCGCGCACCTACTCATACTCAGACTCACTCACATTCATGCTCACTCGTAGTCAGACTCGGTCATTCCTGGCTCACTCATATGCGTACTCAATCTCAGCACGCTTAGACTCACACAGACTCACTCGCAATCAGGCTCAGTCGTACTCAGACTCACCCATATTCAGACTCATTTGGGCCACCGCTCACCGCGATATAGGCCGCTCTGTGTGGGGGGATTCCTCATGCGGTTTGCACGTTTGGGTGTCCCCTGCTTTCAGGGCAGACTGCTAAGCGCGATATTGCAGGCGTGTCCTTTGAGCACCCCAGCGGGGCCCGCCGTGGGTGAGGACAGTACAGGATTCGCGCCCAGATTGTGGAGATGTCTCGGGCGGTTTGCTCGTTTGGGTGCCCAGCATCCCCTGCTTCCAGAGCAGACTGTCCACAGCGATATAGCAGGCCTGGCACTGGGCCACTTCAAGGGGGGCCGCCGTGGATGAGGACACTCCAGGATTCGCGGCCAGATTGTGGAGACGTCTCAGGCGGCTTGCGCGTTTGGGTGCCCAGCATCCTCTACTTCCCAAGCAGACTGTTCACCGCGATATTGCAGGCGTGGCAGTTGGGAACCTCAAGGAGCGGCGCCGTAGGTGGGGACACTCCAGGATTCGCGTCCAGAACCTGGGGATGTGTATGGCAGTTTGCGCGTTTGGGTGCCCAACCTCTTATAGTTTCCGTGCAGACTGCTCAACGCGACACAGCACGTCACAGGTTGGGGATTTTGTTATCATTCGGACGCCCCCGCCCCACCTCACACCCGCCACCTTCGTGTATTCACGTACTCGTATTCAGACCTTCTGTCATTCAGACTCGCTTGTATTCAAATTCGCTCATAATCAAATTCCAGCATCGCAGAACTCATGCACATTCAGACTCACGCGGGCTCACAGGCGTGGTACTTGGATGCCCCAGAGGGGTGGCGCCGTTGGCGAGGACACTCTAGGATTCGCCCCCAGATGGTGAGGATGTCTCAGGCGGTTTGCGTGTTTAGGTGCCCAACGCCCTTTGTCTCCAGCGCGTACTGTTCACCGCGGTATAGCAGGCATGGCACTTGGGCACCCCGAGGGGAACCGCCGTGGGCGAGGACATTCCAGGAGTCGCGCCCTGATCGTGGGGATATCCCAGGCGGCCTGCGCGTTCGGGTGCCCACCATCCTATGCCTCCAGAGCAGACTGCTCGCTCAACACAGCAAGTGTGGCACTTGGCCACCCCACGTGTGGTGTGGGTGTGGGGGGGGGCACCATAAGATTCGGGCCCAGATGGTGGGGACGTTTCAGGCGGGCTGCGCGTGTAGGCGCCCAACACCCCCTGCTTCAAGAGCAGACGGTTCACAATGATATAGCCGGCGTGGCACTTGGGCACTCCAAGGGGGGGGGACCGCCGTGGGTGAGGGATTCCGCGGTTCGCGCGCAATTGGTGGGGATGTTCCAGGCGGCTTGCGCAGTTGGGTGCCCAACATCCTCTGCTTCCAAATCAGGCTGCTCACCGTTATTTATCATGCGAGGCGTCGGATTCAGCACTCGCCTGGGGGTGCCACCGTGGGTGGGGACATTTCAGAATTTGCGCCCAAATCGTGGGGTTGTCTCAGGGCTTCCTTGTTTCGGTCCCACAAGCTTCTCTTTAGTGGTTTCCCCACTCACTCACTCACCTCCTCTCTCTCTCTCTCTCTCCTCATCTTCATCCTCCTCCTCTTCTGCACTCCCACGTACCTGTTTCTCACCCGTACCCAATCAGCACATTCAGACTCACCCATACGCAGGCTCACTCATATTCAGACTTGCCCCTGCTCAGACTCACTCATACGCATACTCACCCAAACTCAAACTCACTCACACCAAGATCAACTCACACTCGGACCCACTCGAACTCAGAATCACCTACCTTCAGACCCACTCATTCGCAGACTTTTATCGTCTTCCGACTTGCTCATACTCACATTCTAATGTAGTCGATTGGTTCCAGATTCGTGTTCACCCAGGCCCACTCACACGCAGGCCCACTCGCACTCAGACTCGCCCGTGCTCAGCCCCGCTCGCACTCCGATCCATAATACTCCGACTCGCTCACACTCAGGTTCAATCGTACCTGGGTTCGCTCGCGTTCAGACGCACGCACACTCAGGCCACTCACATTCACATTCGTTCACGGTGGGGCTCACGCACGCGTGGCTACCGCCATACAGCAGGCGCGGCGCCTGGGCACCCCCCAGTGTCGGCAGGCGCCGCGAGCAGCACGCCGAAGAGCGGGCGTGGCCACGCCATGCGTTCTTGCCCGAGTTGCCGCAGGGAGCACGACAAAAGAAGTCTCCCCTCGCTCTTCCATGAATGTGTCCTGCGTATTTCTTGAGATGTCCAGAGGAGGATGAGGAGGACGTCACGGAAGTCGTCGCGGTCGTCGTCATCACTGTCGCGCCCGTCGTGTTCACCGGCTGAGTTGCTCAGCGAGACGTGGCAGGTATGAGATGCACATCTGGGGACCCTTGCGTCGAGCAGCTGCTACACAGGTATGAGATGCACATCTGGGGGCCCTTGCGTCGAGTGGTTGCTACACACCGCCGGAGGTTTGGGGCTGAGATCGCAGCAGAAGGGAGAGCCCCCCACTGAGAAATCGATGCCGGCTCTCGTGTCGTGCGCGCGGCCCGAGGCGGAGCTGCGCGGGCGGGCGATCCCGCCCTCGCCGCGGCGAGACCGGGCTCCATGTCTCTCTCCTCCCCCCCGGTGTGCGGGCGGTGGCCTGGGAGGAGTGCCCTGCCTGTGCCTCCGGTGGTGGCCCGTGGTGTGCCGCGGTGTGCCGCGGCGCGGTGTGCCGTGGTGGCCCGTGGAGGTCGATGGCTTGGCATCGCTCGGACGTGTGCATTTTTCCTTCGGCGAGGGCCATCGAGGAGCATCCTTGATCAGTTGGCGAAAAAGACACGCACGAAACCCCCCAAAACACAGGGAATGGACGTCCGAGCGATGGCCAGATGGTGAGATCGATTGTGCGATCGGTCGGGTGGGATCGGTCGTGAAATCAGGAGATGAGATCGAAGGTCGGATCGGCGGTGGCGTTGATATATCGTGAGGTCGGTGAGGTCGACGGTGAGATCGACGGTGAGGTCGTCACCGTCACAGCCGTCGCAGTTGCCACCAGTCCCCCCCGCACAACTTGTTCATCACCCGAAGGGTGGCCGTATACGTGTTCTTCAATCGTCGTCGGGTCAGGCTTTCGAGGATGACCCAGCCGTTGCGACGAGGGAACATTTGGTTGCTGATATTATGCGGTCTCGCCTGCCCGCAGTCAGAGAAGGACCGGCCCATTTTTCACCACCTACCAAACCACCCCAACCCAACCCGAAGGCTCAGATTTACCTTCGATTTCCAGTGGGGGGGGGTCGGGAAACATCGAAAAAACACATATGGAACCCTTACCCCCCCCAACCCGAAATTCGGGTCTTCGGGTTGGGTTGGGGTGGTCTGGTAGGTAGTCAATTTTCCCCTCGAGCGCAGCCTCCTGCTGTTTAAAAAACAGCCGGGCGCGGGGAGCACGCGGGCGTCCGGGAGGAAGGGACGAAGGGGGAGGCCGAGCAGAGGCGAGGACAGGCGAGGGCCGCCGAGGGCGGCCGGGAGGACTGCCGATGACGTGTGCACCTACCCAGTCTTGCCTCATGCCTCTCCTCGTCCAGCGCTGGTGCGGCCCTGTTGTTAGCATACACCAGGGGCGAAAAAAGGGCGTACATGTACATGAATCCGCGCTGGTTTCGAGAGTACGCATTGCGCAGATGGTCGTATAACGCGGCCGGTCTCGCGGATCGAGGGGCCGTGTTCATGTACATAGCTGGGCGCGTACGTCCTTCATGGGCTCCCTAATACACGGACACGTGAACACCCCCGCTTTTCCAGAGGAGAAGGCATCCAGTCGCCTTCCTCCTCCGGATCCCTGGTGTGGGCGGTCTCTCAGGTCCCACCCCCGCCCGTCCGCAAAGGACAGGGGGCGACCAGGGAGCATCTGGGAGGAGAGGGGCGAGGTGAGGCCAGGCGGAGGCGAGGAGGAGGAGGAGGTCGAGGAGGGGGAGGAGGAGGAGGAGGAGGAGGAAGAGGAGGAGGAGGAGGAGGAGGAGGAGGAGAGGAGGAGGAGGTGAAGGTGGAGGAGGAGGAGGAGGAGGAGGAGAGGAGGAGGAGGAGGAGGAGGAGGAGCGACGAGGAGCGACGAGGAGGGCGCCGAGCTGCACGAGGAGCCGCCCCCCGCTGCCCGAGGCGGGCCCGCCGCCGCCGCGGCGGGCGGCCTCCGCCGGGCGCCCCTGCCGCGGGGAGCCGCGGCAGGCGCTCCGCGCCGAGGCCGCCGAGTTCGTGCCCGTGGTCGCCGCCGCGCGCGGGGCCGCGCCGCCCCCCGCCGCGGCGGGGCCCCGGGGCTCCGAGGCCTTACGCCTCGTCGCTCCTCGTCGCGCCTCGTCGCTCCCCTCCCTCCTCCTCTCCTCCTCTCTCCCTCCCTCCCTCCTCCTCCTCCTCCTCCTCCTGCTCCTCGTCCTCCTCCTCCTCCTCCTCCTCCTCCTCCTCCTCCTCTCGGGAGAAGGGAAAAAACGGTAAACATAAGCTTTGAAAGGTCTTTCTGCCATCGCACCGCACCCTTGGGCGGGGCGGTAGTCTGGGGTCGTCCATTGCTTGCGTTGCAATTGCTGTTGTGTTGCGCGCAGCCTAGATTGTGCCTGTGTTATCGGGGCGAGTTGGGGCCATGATATTGCCTCCAGACTGCGCCCGCTGGACGCTCCCCTTCGCATCTAGGCAGGGCGCGCAGGAATGTTTTGTGCGCGGTGCCTGGTCGCGTGCTGTGGTTTCCTAGGAATTCTCTTGTACCCTGCCTGATGTATGTACATTGAGCTCGGTGCGCGATTCCCGTCAGCGTCGTAGTCCTGTGCGGCTCGGCGGTGACGGTGTCCCGCTGTCATTGCATATGGTAGCAATTCTATTCATAATCGCGTGTGCTTTTATCTTCAGTGCAGCCGCCCTCACCCCCAGGATAAACACCGCGGCCGCCGCGGAGGAGGGAAGGGGCATCAGGGGCAAGGGAGGAGGGAGAAGGCGGAGGGAGGGAGGGAAGGAGGAACGGGAAAGAGGGAGGGGGGTTGGAGGAGGAAGGAAGGGGAACGAGGATGGGGAGAGAGAGAGGGGGGATGCAGAATGGGGCAGAGCAGAGGGCGGTTGAGTTGACCTATGCCCCCCCCCGAAGGGACACCCCCCACCGCTATAAGTTGATGACACGCTTGGGGGGAACAGGAAAGCAGTGCGTTCTTTTAACGCTTTCCAGAAGCTCTTTAGAAAATCGTCCGGAAGCTCCTCCTGAGGCTCCACCAGAAGCTCCTCCAGGGGTTCTGTCACATGATGTAGCAGATGTTTTTCCAGAAGCTGTCCATGGGGACTCATTCGCAGGCGACCCCTTGGCCCGGGCGGAGTCGCTGGCAGTGCCAAAGGGCCCTGGTAACATACATGTTTTGAGCATTCGCCAGCCTGCCGAATTCCCACTGGCACCAGGGCTTGGCGGCGCCTTAAGAAACAAACTGTCAGAGTAAACCCGAAACGAATCAACGATGTTGTAATAAAACCTCCCGGCGCCAAAGTCCTGGTCGGGGGCTGCTACAAGACAAAAGACGCCCAAGGATTTTCACGGTGGCCCCTGCGGCCTCCAGAGCACCACCCACGAGGCCCGCATGGCCCGGCAGGGGCCCCCACATGGTGCGCAAAGTTGGATACATGCTGGCTGCCAGGAGAAACCCGACACGCATCAACGATGTTGTGGTAAAACCTCCCGACGCCAGGGTTCTGGTTGGGGGTGGCTACAAGAAAAAGGACGCCCAAGGATTTTCACGGGGGCCCCTGCGGCTTCCAGATCACCACCCACGAGGCCCGCACGACCGGGCAGGGGCCCCCACATGGCGCGCAGATTTGAAAACATCTTGGGCTGGGGGATCCGTTGAAGCAGCGACGGCCCCGACATCCTCGCGGGATTCCGCGGCTTCTCGCCGCCAGGGCTTCTGATCGACGGTTGGTGAAGGCGTCCTTGGCCCAACGTGAGCGACGCATGAAGAAATTACCTTCACATCACCACTCAGGGGTCCGAGCGCTTATGTTTATGTGTATGCGAATGCCACGCCTTGTTCCTCGAAAGATGTCTCTAGCTTGTCGCCCCGTTTCGGAGACCCTGGAGCCCTCGGGGCCTCGCTTGTGGAGGCCTCCCAACGCCAGGGGTTTGGTCGGGGGTTGTTGAGAAGGTGCCTTATGGCATATGGCCCAGATTGAGCGACGGAAACAAGCGAGGCGACTGCGCGGACCTTCGCGCGCGAGCTGCCCTGTGCCGCGTTGGCGGCTCGCGAAGGCAACCGCGTGGGGCCGCTGTGTGTGCATTGGCCCCCCGCCTCCTCGTCGCCCAAGTCACTCAAGTGTCTTCAGTCTTCGCCCCATCTGGCGTTGGGCCAGGGTGCCAGCTCAAGCACGCACGAAACACGACGGGAGATGTTGGTCGCTTTCGGCCTTTTGGGAACCGTCGGGGCCGTCACAGACACGGCTCGGTTTGAAAGCTCGGCTCCCGGGGAGGGGCCCAGACCTTCTGGAGGCCTCGCTGCGAAACGTCACGAAGTCGGATGTCTGGGCGCAGGCCGACCAAAGCATACTCGAATAATGTCTTGCTTGTGTAAGGAGACGTTCGAAGGAATATGTCTGAAGTTGTGTTGGTTTGAGACGCCGTTCCTCGGAACAGTCCTGCTTATTGCCGTGTTCGGAAAAAAACGTTTCGGTAGGCCGATAGGAGTGCCGGGACCGTCAGTCTGTGCTCAATGCGATCGCGAGGGAGGATACCGACGCCGGTGCCCGTCCTGGAGAGCCCGCGTCGCGAAAGGAGACAGGTGGGCATGTGTGAGTTGGTCTGGCGGGGAGGGCAGACCAGGGTGCTTCTGGTGGTCATATTGGACTGAGCAGTCGTCGTAATCCTGAAGTCGTCCTCGTCCTCATCCTCATCCTTGTCATCTCTCTCTTCGGATTGCGTTCACAGGTGGTTCTCTCCCGTGGCCGCATGGTTTTCTACCCGGCGAACTGGCGACAGGGGGTCAGGCACATTCGACGGCGACGCCTCCCCAGCCCGAGCCATGCTTCCTTCCCAACCTACTTCATTCTGGACGGCTTTCAGGGTTCGGTGACAGGAGAATCTTCCGTTCCTCTGGATGAAGCATTAGCCTCAAGTCGGGCACGTCCCTCTACAGGAGGACGATGTTTCTGGTATTCTTGGCTATCTGGGAGTATGTTTTGACTATGTTTTGTGCTTCCTCCAAGACCCGGCGGTAGGAGGACATGCCCACAACATTAGTCAGCTGCGCTCTGGAGCCTACGTGATTGCCCCTGGCCTGCGCACCGGACCGTTCGAGGCGGAGGAGGTCGCCGAGACCATCTGGGCGAACGCGGACGTTGCCAACACCTCCGAGGCGCCGTCAGTGCAGGCGTGCCCTTGCTGTTGGCAGCTCCGAGCGTTGCGGGCAAGAGGTCTGCATCGATCGCAGTGGGAGTAGTGGTGCCGCTGGCTCCTCCCCTGAAAGGGGGTCTACAAGTTCCCCGAATTCTGGTCTTACGGATACCTCCGTCCTCCCTCTTCTAGCCCTCTTGGGTGCGACCTCCCTCATCCTTCTGGTTCGCTTTCTTCCTCCTTCCTCTTGGTTGCCTCCCCCCCTCCCCCCCGCAGGTTCCGAAGTCCTAAACAGGATCAAGGGCGTCGAACAACCTTGATCCACCTCTTGAGACCTGCTCCTCCTCCTCCTCCTCCTCCTCCTCCTCCTCCTCCTCCTCCTCCTCCTCCTCCTTCCTCGCCAGCCGCCCGCCGATCTGTGTTCCCGACGTGAGGACTGATCTGTGAGGAGCGCCTGTCGGGTGTCCGACGTCGCCTTTTTTCCGCGTGGACCCCATGCAAGGGCACAGATATTCATCCTCAGTTGGTTTTTTACACTTCCGCGGCCCAGTACCCCCAGACGCCGAAAAGTATCGACAGCCTTCCGTTGTGACTTGTGGCATCTCCTCCTGAAACCTCCGCCCCACCCTCTCCTGCTGCTCCTCCTCTTACTCGTCCTCGTCCTCCTCCTCCTCCTCCTCCTCCTCCTCCTCCTCCTCCTCCTCTTTGCACGGCCATTTCGCTGGCGCTCATCGTCCTGCAAGCGCTGTTAGGGCCAAACAGGGGCATCGAGCGTTCAGTAGTGCCCCTTCACGGTATGACCTCAACAGTAGCCTCGATTCCCTTGCGGGAGCCTCCTCTCTCCTCTCCTCCCCTCCTCTGATCCTGCTTACACATCCCAGCGGTCGGTCCACCAGCGCGGGTACTGAGCTCTCACGCTGGCGGGCTAGGCTGCGGGTAGAATGTCCCGCCCCACACCCCAGCTTCTAAGCACACGTCAGGGCCACCGCGTACAACGGCCAGTACCCAGCAAGCTCGCGACACCCGACGAACTGAGATACGTTGGCCTTCAGCGTTTCATCTATTTGTCCGATCGATGGTCCTTGTAATCCCGAAACCGTTGCTGCAACCCTGAGATCCGACGTTACGAAACATACAGCACTGCTGCAAAGTACGACCAGGCCTCTAGATCCGAGCCCCTTGCGGCATTTCGAAGCAGATGGATCCGTAATGATCCACCAGTGGCCCGAGCCCGTGCGAAAACGTCCGGCGTGAAGAAAGAAACCGTGCGAAGGATTGCAAACAAAAAGAAGGATTGCAAAAAAAACCTTGGATTGCAAAACCTTTTGCAATCCAAGGTTTTTTTTGCAATCCTTGGGTTATTTGCAATCCTTGTTTTTTTTTTGTTGCAATCCTTGGGTTTTTTGGGGATCTCAGGGCACTACCTGTCCTCCCTCGGCCTCCTGCCGCTCTGCCGTGCTCGCGGAGCAGCGTCTCCGGCACACCCGAGGCGCGGCGAGCCGCGCGGCGGACCTGCGGGACGCGGGGCGCGCGCGGCCGTCGACGCCGGCCCCCGGCCCCCCGACCGAAGGAGGACTGCAATCCTTCGAAGGGTTTTTTTTGCAATCCTTCGAAGGGTTTTTTTTTTTGCAATCCTTCGTTCAGGGTTTTTTTGGCAATCCTTCGTTCAAGTGGAGGCGAGAGGGGCCGATCTTCACTGCCGGACCCCTGGGCTCGGCATCGCTCGGACGTGTGCATTTTTTTCTTCGGCGAGGACCATCGAGGAGCATCCTCGATCACTTGGCGAAAAAACGACGCACGAAGCCGAAGAAAGCACAGGGAATGGACGTCCGAGCGATGGCGAGTGGGAGGAGCCGGAGAGGCCGGGGGGGGGGGGGAGGTTGGCCCAGCAGGGCCCCCGAGCTAGTGCGCCGGCCCAGCTCTGGCCGGCGGCATTGGCGGCCGCTCAGATCTTTGCTGATAATATCTTTGCTATGCCTCCTCCTCCTGCCCCTCCCCCCCTCCCCCCTCCTCCTCCTCCTCCTCCTCCTCCTCCTCCTCCTCCTCCTCCTCCTCCTCCTCCCCCTCCTCCTCCTCCTCCTCCTCCTCCTCCTCCTCCTCCTATTCCTACCCTTCTGTTTTCGACGTTCGCTCCTCCTCCTCCCCTTCCTCCTCCTCTTCCTCCTCCTCAACCTCTTAGCTGTTCTAGCTCAGGTGTTCTGAGCTCGGAAGCGCGTGCTTCATAGCGGCTCGCGCTTGCGGGCCAAGTTTCTTGAAGAACGGAACGACCAGGTCAGCATCATCTGGCAGCTGCAGATGACCCCTCGCCAGATGTCCTGCCAAAAGCGCATTTTCCCTGCTGGAGTTGCAACGGTGATTGCGACGGCAACTGGGTGTCGCGTGTTGTTTGCCGCCAGTGTGGCGGGCTTGCGCCGCACAGGATCGTCCATGCGACCACGGCAGCGGCAGTGCCCAAGAAACGCTGTCCTGGGCGTGAGCCTCGTGGACACTGGGCGCAACGGGTGCCCAGATCGAGCGGGTCTTAGCTCAAGAACATCTAGACCCTAGAAGCTAATATCGCGAAGTTCACCGTCTCCGGTGGAATCTCTCGGCCCACGCGGTCTTCGTGCATGAGTGCCAATCCGCCGTGGAGTGACAAGGGAAGTGGCAGCAAGCCAACGAGCAGCAGCCCCCACGCAGCTTCGGCAAGGTCATGGTGTTGGCGGGCACAGCGCTCCTCTTCTTGGTGGCGCTGTGGCGGAAGTGGTGGTGGCGTAGGGCAACCCACGCCCCCACCATGTGCTGCGTGGGCTGTGACGAGGTCACGAGCGAGGGCATGATAGAGGAGATGGTCCCCTCTTTTTCGAAGCCCTGTTGCACAGTCTACTCTCCTGGGCCGTGGCGAGGTCAGACTTGCTGGCAGGCTACCTTAGATCATCATGCTATTCTTTTTTATCGCGCAGATTATGTACTCCACGTTTCTCAATTTTGGTGTTTTCATGATGTGGACTTGTCGTCGCGAGGGTTCGTAGCGACGGATGAGCACTACACAGAACACATTGCCAAGTTCCAGAGCCAGTCGCGGGATGAGTGCCATGCCGAGCTCCATACTTCAATTTTGTTGGCCGCCTGCGTGTCGGATGCAGGTGTGGGCCCAATCGCAGATGATGCCCTCGAGCCTTCCAGCGACCCCCTGTACGGCGGTGGCGGCAAGGGAGGCTCGAAAAGGACAGCACGAAAGGCGGATCCGTCGGCAGTTCTCCAGAGGCTTGTGAGGGCTGTCTCGGCGATCCAGCAACACATCGGCTTGAAGCAGGAGGCCCCTGTTGCAGCCGCTACCACGGCAGCGGCCAGCTGGCTTGGGCCCGAGTCGGCAAAGCCGAAGAAGGCAAAGGCGGCGAAGGCCAAGACGTCGGACCTCCAGGTCATCGAACGGTTGAGGAGCCTCATCGGGTACGTGGACTCCGCGACGGGCTCGCAACGTGAAGCCGTCACCACTCCAGTGGTATGTGACAAGTTACGAGAAGTCATTGCTACCGTCAGTTCGGCCACGACAGACAGCCCGCTGGAGGGTGCGGCGACGACGACGACGACGACGACGACGACGACGACGACGACAGCGACGACACCAACGGAATGCTTGGTGGCGGAGCCCTGGTGGATTGCGGCGATCACCGCTGCGGGCCAGGCCCGCGCCAAGCTGGAGGCGAACACAGGCCCACTGGTTATTCTTTCGACATCCGATGCCGGGTTCACGTCTGCCGAGCAGGTCCGCAGGGCTTTGGGCAACAGGACAAACATCACGGACGTAGTCCTCGACCCTGCGGGCGAAGAATACGTACTCCTCCAGGGCCTCAATGGCCCAAAGGAGATGAGGGCCCGCATCATCTACCGCGGCACGGACGCTCCAAGGCGCGCAGGCCTAGATGCGGCGATCAAAGACGACGAAGTGGTTCAGCATGAACAGTTGACGTTGGCAAGCTATCGTATCACGGTCGTGTAGGAGCTCACAGATGAGACGCTGTACCACCAGATATACAACCAACCTCAGGCTCTCCCTACTGTCGTGCTGGGAGAAGTGGCTGCAGCGCAGATTGCGCGCACTCGTAGGGCCATCGCCCACGAAACTGAGACGACGCGCGTTGTGACGATCCCCAAGAAGTACGAGGACAAGCTGCGTGAGATCACCCCCCCGCTCGGCTGCTTCTTGATGAAACAGGCCTCTACCACATCTCCGAAGTGGTTCACCCAGGAGGATGGAGAAGCGCTCACCCATTATCCGAAGATTGTTGGTCGACCGTCCTTCAGGGAAAGCCAGGCTGGGCGCCATGTCTCAAGTCAATGCTCCTAGGGTGGTAGAACTAACGACGTATTATGTCAAACGCGCTTTGCCGGGCTGGGCGACCCCGCAGCACGTGGCCGACTAGGCGGCAGAGAGAGGTTTCCTGCGCATTCAGGAGCCAGCGAGGGCTGGGCCGAGGGCCTGTCTTTTTTGCGCAGAGCCCCCCCCCAAAGGAGTTGTTGGATCAAGTTTTGATTTCTAGAGTGGAGTTTTGATTACGAAGGCGGCAAGGCCCCAGACGGCACCCCGCCAGAAGCCGAAGGATAACCAGCCATCCACGACACGCAGTGCACGGGGCGCTGCCAAGCCGAGGGCGCAGAACACAGATGAGGAGCCCAAGGCGCCACCGCCGCCGACGCCTCCCTAGGGTGGCGCAGCGGCCGCGGAGGCATCGGGTGCTGCGACGGCGCCCATGGAGGATCCCAAGGCAGAGGTCAAGGAGGAGCCCAAGACGGAGTCGCGTCCCAAGTTGCAGCGTGGAGGGGACAGCAAGGCGCTTGGAAAGCATGTTACTCCGTTCTCAAAGTGGTTTAAAGTTTTTCAATGTACTGGTGAAGGTGGTTGTTTCTATGTCGCAGCTGGTTGCGGCCTTCGTCGCGTATCTCCGAGCTGCCGCGGGCCGCCGATCAACGCTTCCGATCCGAAAGGCCCGATCCAAGGACACCTGCGGATGCTTGTGCAAAGAGCTGGACTCAAGAAAGTTTTCGGAACGACGAAACTCCAAGCTGAACATCACGGCGCGATTGGAAATCTTGCCGGAGCACTTGCTGTTCGTCTACTGGCCTACGAGGCGAAGGCGGACATCTACATCTGGGCGATGGGTACCAATGGCAAATGGATTCTTTACGCACGTGGGCCGAATGCTAAACCAAGAAAGAAAGAGCTTTGGCTGACCCTCGAGGAGCAGCACTATCAATGGCTCGAACCTCGCGCGGACGTCCAAGATCTGCCAGAGTTTCCAAATGCCCTGCGCTTGTGGCGCGATCAGGCTTTCCCATGCCCGCAGCACGGATTGCAAGGGAGTGGTGAGGGAGATGAGGAGGATCTGCTATCACTACTTGGCCTTCAGAGTACTCCAGCAGCTCATTCGGGAGCTATCGCAAGTACTCTGGGGCCTGGACGAACGCGCGGAGGAGATGCAGAGCCTCCTGGGACTAGAGTCTGGTGGAGCCGAAGCCCTTGCTGCTGAAGCTCCGACTGATTCAGATGATGTTTCCAAACAGTTCTGGGCATGGCAAACTAGTGAATATTATAAGTGTGACACGTGTGGTTGGGCGCCCGATACTTCAGATGGCGTGATGAACGGTCGCCGCCAGTATAAGTCTTTGTTGCGTGTGCAGGCGGACAGACACTTGCGTAAGTGCCGAGGTAAGCCAGCGACAAAGGTCGGGAAGATGGCGCACTCGCATATCTCCCAGTTCCTTGTCACTTCAGCCAAGATTCGCGAAACATGTGCCAGTGTGTCTACGCCAAACATCTGCGGTGGAAGGCAAAGCTGCCTGTTCGGATTCAAGAAGCGGTCTGCGAGTATGATCCTCGGACGGCGCTCTCTGTTCCCAGTGCTCAGAAGACCCTGGCGGCCTGCAAGTGCACGCGCTGTGGCATGCGGCGCCCTCTCGGACAAGCGCCCTGGAATATCTGCAGTGCAAGACTGAACGAAGTAGCGCGGAAGCAGTTCTTATCAAGCACGGTTGGCGTTGCACGCATGCGACGCTACTTCGAGGTGGAGGCGGGGCGACGAAGGCCAACTTCGGGCCCGAGCAGCGGGCCAAGAGGAAGAAGTGTTGGGCCGAGTGCTCGAAGCGCCCAGACCACTTGGAGGCGAAGCGCCTCCAGAACAAGCTCTTGGGCAAGAGGGGGCTGCGGCGGGGTCCCGAGCGCGAGCGCTACCTCCAGCAGAAGAGCAAGCGGGCTCGGGAAGCCTGGAAGCGGAAGTGTGCTGCACGCTCTTCAGCGTGCTCTTCCTCGTGCTGAGGGCGCCCCGACTCCCGCGACCCGCTCCGCGAGTGAGTGGAGGCACCGGTGGAGAACGGCAAGCTCGGCGAGCTCAAGATGGCCACCATCGACGTGACGGTTCTGAATGCTGCGAGGCTGGAGGAGCTGCTCACCCATGACGACCTGAAGAATGTGGACTCCCTGGCCCTGCAGGAAGTCCGCTTGCGTGCGGAGCGCCCGCGTTGGGTGTCTGCGGCAGCGCAGCAGCTGGGCTGGCGGTGTGCCGTCAGCGTGCCGCCTGGGGAGAATGCAAAGTCGATTGCGACGCAGGGGGGTACGGCTCTTTTCTGGCGACCCCGTGTTGGAGGAGTGAAAGTTTTTTCGATCTTCGAGCCACCGCTACATGGGAGTTCGAGAGTCTTTCGGAACGGTTGTCTCAGCATATGGACCCGCTTCGGTTGCGAGTACGGAGTGGATGGACGAAGTATTCGACTGGATCAAAGTGGTTGCTGCTGGGAAGCCCTGGACTGTGCTCGGTGATCTCAACTGGAGGCAATATTATCAGCATTGTGTTCCGATTGGCGCGACGGTGTGCCAGATGACGGCTCCGACGGCTTTGGCGGGGACGTCTCCTGCCAGGATATGTTCGTCGGGAGTGGCTGCGCAGCGTGCGTCGACGGTTTTTGTGCAGGGGGCCCCCTACCACGGCTTGGCGTTGTGTACTACTTCCTGGAAAACCACGGTAGCAGGGCGCGGGGGGCCGCTTCGGCGGGGTCCAGACTGGGCCAGGGCCCAGGGCCGCAGGCGACGACGCTGGCGCCCGAGGCGGAGAAGAGCAGAAGAGTGTCGGGGCCGAGGCCTTCGAGGAGGGCCTCCCCGCTGCAGGCCCGCAGTCGACCGCGCAGGCGCCCGAGGCGGAGCAGAACGTGGGGGCCAAGGCATTCGCTGAGGGCCTCTCCGCGGGCTAACACCAGGCCGAGGTCGACACGGCGGCGGCGGGGGGCCCCGCTGCCTGGCGAGTATCCCGAGGCCCCCAACGCGGGCGCCCGCTACCGCATCTTGCTGGCCGAGCACGGGCCAGCGCCATTCGAGCCGATGCCCATGCGCGACGCCTTGCAGGTGGACATGCTCACAGAGAGTTGCGTGGATGGAGACATCGAGCGCCCGCCGACCACAGGGGCGCCGTGCGCGCCGCCGAACGCCGAGAGCTACGGCTCCATCACCCCGGACCTTTTGGCGAGAGGGCCAAGTCAGCAAAGATAGCGCAGACATATCCCTGGAGTCCCGAGTGGGAGTCGCTGAGTAGGTCGCCGCCGTCTGCCGGCGACCATGACTTCAGCGTGAATGCCACCCTGCAGGACGAGAAGCTCAACTGAAGCTTCGTAGACGGAGGACGGCTGGTGAACACCACCGACAGGGCCACCTTCTTATGCCCCGACATCCTGAGAGAGCGTCCAAGGGCGTCCCGATGCTGCGTAGGACATGCGCAAGGGAAAAAGTGTCTAGGAAAACCCACCATTCCACGCATGGCTTGCCGCCGGTTTCTTCCCAACACGTTTCAGTACCATGTATGTGGGCCGCCCGCGCGGGTGGCGTATTGGCGAAAGCTGTGCGACAGACGCAGCTGCAGAGCCAAACAGTGACAACAACCATTGACTGGTTGAAGACTGTATGATTCGTATAACCGCGATGCCATGCCCCTCGCTGCGCGCGGACTTGAGATAGGGCGGGTGCCACCGTGCATCCCAGCCTCCCGCAGTTCCTGTCCCTGCGAGGCCTCGTCCCGCGCCAGAGCTGCGTCGAACAAAGACCCGTGAGGGACGGCGGATCTCTTCACAAAAGATCTTTGAAACCCCCATAGCCGAGCGCTGGTCCTCCTCTTCTCCTCTTCTCCTCTTCTCCTCCTCCTCCTCCTCCTCCTCCTCCTGCTCCTCCTCCTCCTCCTCCTCCTCCTCCGCCTCTGAAGGCTGCAGGCCCCTCCCCCCGCACACGCCGCCCCCGCGCCGGCAGGGCCAGCGGCTGAGCAACATGCCGCGGCTGCCGGCCTTCCCGCCAGCCCCCCCGCCCGCGCCGCCGTTCATCACGGGCGCGACGGCGCCCCGGGGCCCCGGCGAAAAGGGCGCGAGGAGGATTCGGGGGCAGTCTGGAGATACGCTCGCGTCGTGAGGAGATCTCGACGGGAGGTGTTTGTGAATTTTCGGCGTCCGGGTGGCCCTCGCCAGGACTTGGAACCGTCAAAACCGATACGGCATGAAAAACGGGCCCCGGGGAAAGGGCCGACACCTCTGGAGGTCAACGTTGCGATTAAATTATGACGACGGGGGTTGGGGCAGAGCGGGGTGATGACTAGGGGGAGGATGTCATGGCCAGGGTCATGATATCTCCCCCGGGGAATCATGGCGATTTCTTTACTGCTCCCCCTTGCCCCCCTTAGGCCGCCCACGTGCCTCGGGCCATGATTTGCGAATCCCCTCGTGGACGCCCCTCTCTTGGACGACCCCGCGGGGGAGGGCAGCTCATGCCTCCCAGATTGGGTCGAAGCAAATGGGGTCGTCAGGCCGCGCCGCCTCGCCGATGCATCGGCGATTCGGCTCGACGTGGAACCCGATTTTCTCCATGCCAATGGCGCCGACGTATCCACCGACGTGGCCGATGCATCCCGCATGTATTAGCGATGCGGCGCGATCCTCCAACACCACTGGCTCGGACACAGTTTGGGGGGCCTCCCGATAGGAAGCGAGGATCGGCACTGAGATCACCCCGTCACGAAAAGAGAACACGATTTGTTTCCCCGTTTTCGGCCTCTGACGGCCCTTGCTGGGCTCCGTGGCCGTCAACGTTCGACTCGGGATGCAAAGCCAGTCCTC
>CAUYUJ010016349.1:546901-549401 GCA_963575745.1 Prorocentrum cordatum
ACGGCAGCAGAAGGGCGAGGACTGGAGCCACAGGCTCGAAGAGGAAATGGACGTGGGGACGAGGGGCAGGCAAAAGGATGGAAGAGGGGCCAAAAAACGGTCAACGCGTCAGCAGCACTGAGACGGCGGAAGGAGGAAGGGGAAGACAACGAAAGAGGCAGGACGCGCACTGGCCTGTCCCCCTACAGGGGGGCTTTCGACGAAAAGTAAAAAATACCCAAACAAATAGTCAAATAATAATCCAAACATAGTGTGTGGACTAGTTTAAAAGTATTGTTTGGCCTTTTGGGGGCATTGTTGGGGTATTTTTAATTTTTCCTCGAAAATCCCCATGTAGGGGGACACGCCCGACATAAAGCTAGTGCACAAATAAATCGAGGGCAGGCTCGCCCGCCGGGTTCCTCGCTCCCTCCCTGCGCCTTGCAGCGCGGGTGCTAGCACCCGCAGGCGCGCCGCCAGGTCTTCGGGCGGCCGGCGGGAAAGGAAATCGAGGCTGACCTGGATGTGCGTGGGGCGCTGGTCCGATGACCACCTAGCAGCCTTCCAAAGTGGCGACTGTTTCGCAGATCGCGCTCCCCCCCCGCACACACACACACACAACACACAACACACAACACACAACACACAACACACACAACACAACACACAACACACAACACACAACACACAACACACAACACACACAACACACACAACACATAACACACAACACACAACCCATAACACACAACACACACAACACACACAACACATAACACACAACACACAACACACAACACACAACACACAACACACAACACACAACACACAACACACAACACACAACGCACAACACACAACACACAACGCACAGCGCACAACACAACACACACACAACACACAACACACGTAACTCACACAACACACATACAACACACACAACACACACACAACACGCAACACACAACAGAACACACCACACAACACAACACACAACACACAACACACAACACACAACACACAGCACACAACACACAACACACAACACACAACACACACACACACACACCGTGGGATGGCGAGTTCTAATATGAGTGTACGTGGGGCTCCCCTCCCCCTCCGAGGGATGTAAAGGTCAAATCTGGATTTGCGCGGGGCGTCACTCCCTCGGGCCCCCAAACAGCCGTCAAATGTAGCGACAGGTTCGCATATCGCGCCTCCCTCCCTCCCCCTGGGATGGCGAGGTCTAATGCATTTGCGTGGGGTGTCACCACGTTAGGCCCCGCACAAGCTTTCAAAAGTGGCGACGGTTTCGCAGATCGCAGGCCCTCCCCCCTGGGACAGCGAGGTCTAATATGATTGTGCGTGGGGCGTCACTCCGCTGGACCCCCCAGCAGCTTTGAAAAGGGGCGACAGTTTGGCAAACCGCAGGCCCCCAGGGATGGGGAGTTCTAATCTGAATCTGCGGGGGGCGTCACCCCGTTGGACCCCGCACCAGTTATCAAAAGTGGCGACGGTTCCGCATATTGCAATCCCCCTTGGGATGGCGAGGTATAGCGTGAAATTGCGTGGGACGTTACCGCGCTGGACCCCGTACCAGCTTGTAAAAGGTGGCGAGAGTTTGGGATGTTTCAACTCCCCATGGATGGCGAGGTCAAGTCTGAATCTGCGTGGGGCGTCACCCCGGTGGGCCCACCACCAGCTTCCAAACGTGGCGACAGTTTCGCAGATCGCAGCCCCCCAGGGATGGCGAGGTAGGAGGCGGGGCAGCAGGCGGGCAAGAGGGGGGGAGCGGAGGAGGGAGGCGGGAACAGAAGGTCGCGACCGCAGTGCTCGATTCAAAACGAGAACCCAACGCAGGAGGGTTGGAAAAGTTCGCAGCCACAGCAAACGTTTAAGTTGGAGTCTGTGTGACTATGCGGCAGTTCGTGCCAGCCGACCACAGCTGCCACAGTGAGAGCAGTGTTTGGGCGGGCCATGTCGCAGTGGTTGACCGTGGGCCTCTCCTGTGTGACCACAGTTATTGTGTGACCAGTACTGGGGCGGGACCACTACCAGGGTATGCCCATGATCGGGGCGTCACCACTGTTGCGGTGTGACCCGTATTTGTTCGGGAACTCTCTTCCGCACCCGTCGGGACGACGAGGACTTGCGTCCGGGAGTGGCCCTTGCTTTTTTGCATTGTTCTTAGCACGGGACCAGCGTTCCAAACATTAGCGGGCACATAAGTGGGCACCGTCATCTCCTTCTTGTCTCTCCTCCTGGTTCGTCCGTGCGCCCTTCCCCTCGTCCTGCTCTCCCTCGCCGCTTCCCTGGCCGTCCCCGACGCCCTTCCCGACGCCACTCCCCACGCCCAGTCCGAAATCCAGCCCGACGTTTCTTCCGGGTTGGCCAACGCGGCCCCCCACGTGTTCTAGGGGGTGGCTAGGAGGTGCGGAGCTGGGGCCCAGCTCCCCACCGCCACGGCTGCCCATTTCCAAAACGATGTTGGCCAGGGTTTCGACTTGATGATGTTGGGCAC
>CAUYUJ010016349.1:554401-654401 GCA_963575745.1 Prorocentrum cordatum
GCGTCAGCGTACCCCGAGTTGTTCGCGGCCTCCCGCCCCGCGGAGCGGGGCGGTCGCTCGCGGGGCACGGCGTGTCGCCAGTGCCGCCGCCGCGACGCACCAAGCAAGAGTTCCCGACTGCAGCCTCAGGGGGGTGTTTAGGTTGGCAGCAGTTTTCTGCACGAGCGAAATGGGCACGGAAGGAATGGGCGCAATGCCCAACAGCGGATCTTGTCATTTTGAACAGGACTCGCTGTCCACGCCGCCGCGGCCTGTGTCCATTCGAGACAGAAGGCCGCCTGCCCAACAGCGGCGGCTGTTGGTTTGGGACAACATTTGTTGTTGGGCATTGTACCAATTTTTTCCGTACGCATTTCGGGCGTCCAAAAGTTTGAAACAGATCCCGACCCGTGTGTTTTGCATCCCCTTGCCTCGATACTGATCTTAAGGATTTCCTCAGTCTCTGAGGGCCTATCCCTGAGACTGTCCTCGCTTTTCGCTTGCCCATCTTGGGGGTACGGGTCAGTGCGAGGCTGGTTATGTCCTCCAGCTTTCGGCGGTTTTCCAACCTTGGGGTGTGTGTTCCAGCAGCCGCGCCGAGAGCGTTTCCGGGGGGGGGGCCTGGGTCGTGTCCCAGCCGGTTGCCGGAGAGCCGAGGTATGGCCCGCAAACCAAGGGGCAACGTTAGGGTTCAGTCGGGCACGTCCCTCTCTAGGAGGAATATTCCCACATAGTCCCAAAATAATAGGGGGACGAGTTTTGAGCATTCTATGCTATGTTTGAGCATGTCTATTTTCCATTTTCCATTTTTCCATTTTTTCCATTTGCTAGCTCATTTTCTATGTTTCACGTAAAATCAGCCTAAAGGGGGGACACGCCCGACCTCACGTTAGGGGGGGGTGATCGGCTCGGGGGGCGCATCGACCCGCGATCGCCCATTCGATCGCCGACGGGGGCCCCCTTGGCCCACCGCGCCCGGGAACGCGTGGAACGGGCTGCGGAGGGGCGCGCCGTCAGGTCACCGATGTCAGCTCGACGTCTCCCCGCGAGGATGGTGCCGTCCTACCTATGCCCTCCTCCTCCTCCTCCCCTCCTCTCCCTCCTCCTCCTCCTCCTCCTCCTCCCTCCTCCCTCCTCCTCCTCCTCCTCCTCCCTCCTCCTCCCTCCTCCTCCTCGAGGCGAAGAGCGTGCTCCTGGTCGGCGAGCAAGGCAGGGGGGGGCGCGCCGTCCTGACTGTGCCCTCCTGGTCGGCGAGCAAGGCGGGGCCAGAGTGAAAGGGGGGCACTCCTCTTATGTCCGGCGTGGCAGGAAGGGAAGGCCTCGTCTTCGAGGGGCCGAAGGAGTTTACATCTCTTCTTCGGCGGAGGCAGAAGGCGGGCGGCTTCGCCAGCGGAAGCCCGAGGAAGCAACCATCGCTTTCCATACCTGTGCATTATGTTTTTTGGTAAAAGAGGCTGCCGACCTTCGCGTCGCAAGAACATCTCGACGGGCGTTTGTTTTAACATGGTTTCGGCCTCCGAGGGCCTTTGTTAGTCTCTGGGGCCGCCACAGAACGACTCGGGATGAAAGCCAGGGCCCGGAAAAATGGGACCAGCCGTCAGGGGAGCAACGTTAAGATGAATTCGCGGCGTCGGATGTATGAGGTTCTTATATGACCTCGCGAGGGGTGCGCCCGGACTACCTTGCTCGGGCTACAGGGCTCGAGCGCCACCGAGAGGTCCGCCGATTGCGCTTGTCTGGGGAAGAGGGGGGGCCAGGCAGCCCTCGGCGGGCGCGCTTCTCCCGAGATCCGACTGTGCGAACAAGGTGCAGCATCGCGACAGGTCTCGGCCAGAGCCCCCAACCTTGACCCCTCTGCGGCCCTCCTCCCCCTCCTCGCCCTGCCCTCCTCCTTCTGCGGCATTGGCCTGGGCTGGTCCAGGGGCCCGACGCCGGGCGAGATCGCCTGGTGTGAAAAACAGGCGGCTCCCAGCTCGCAGGGTCTCCTGTTTTGCAAGACTGTGTGGGCGGTTGTCGACGGCGGGTAGGGTCGACGGCGGGCCGTGAGGTTCAACAGCCACCGTGAAGGAGCCCGCCAGAGGCACAGTTCTGCCCCAGCCCGCCGCCGGAGACGATGAGCTTGAAAAGGGGCGCGGGTGGGTCGCGGGCGCGGCGTCAGGTTGCGGGGCGCGGGCGTGGGCATCGGGTAAGTATCGGGTGGTCCGCGGGGCTGGCGGCGGGTGGGCGACGTCTGGGTCCTGGGAGGTCTCCATGGCAGGAGGAGGGCCCTGACCTCGCAGAGTGCCAACAAAGCAGCCCTCCAGACTCGCAGTCCTGTCTGGGAACTGCTCAGAACCTCGACTGGAATTCAGATGCAAAGGTCCTGGTGCTGCAGTCAACCCGCATAGTACGGATGGGCAACCTTCCCAAGGGTACCCTTGCATCCTTGTCTCCTTGATCTATCCTTGGCCGCTTTCGTTGGCCGCGGCACGCTCTAAAAACTTCGAAATGGCCTTCCAAGGTCCTTTTTCATCCTCCTCGCTCATCATTCTCATACGGGTCGACTGTATTTGCTTAGCCCTCCTGGAAGGTCAGGGGAACGGTGGGGGGATACAGTGGAGACCCATGCAACGAAACACCCTGCTTGCCTCTAGGGTGCCCTGGGTTTCTTGGGTTTCGATGGCTTGGCGATGGAGAGCGTGAGGTTCCCACGCCAAGAGTCAGTGGACGTCCTAGGGTCTCAGGGCTGGGTTTCTCGTGGAAGGTCTCTCGTGGTCGAGCTCCTGCTGCACGACCACGACGGGCCTCCGCCCCGCCCTGCCGCCGCCGCCGCTCTGCCGCGCCGCCCGCCACTCCGCCGCGCCGCCGCGCTGCCGAGCCGCTGCCGCCGCCGCCGCCGCCCTCCTCCGCCAAGAGGACCGCCCGCCGCGCAGCAGCCCCCCCGGCGCGGCATCCGCAACCGGCCGATGGACCTCAGCTCGGGGGCGGCACAGAGGGGGGTGATGACTAGGGGGGTGGATCTCATGGCGGGGGCCATGGTGTTTGCCCAGATTTCGTGGCGCCTCTTCTCATTTCGTTACGTCCCTGGCCCCCCCGCTGGGCCGCGCACGTGCCGCCGGTCATGATTTGCACCTCCCCCTCTTGGACACCCCCTCTTGGCCGCTCCCGATCATACCCAGACCCCCTCGCGCTGTGAAAAGATCACGACGGAGGTTTTTGGGCTATTGCGAAGGCCCTACGGCCGGTGCCGCCGACCCTGAGAACGACGAAGATGAAAACGAGGGGGGGGGGGGGGCAGGGGGAGGAGGATGAGTGGGAGGTGGAGGAAGGGTGGAGGAGGTGGATGAGGGAGGAGGAGGGGGGAGAAGGATGTGGAGGAGAAGCAAGAGGAGGAGAAGGAGGCAGAGGAGAGCAGGAGGAGGGGGAGCAGGAGGGGGGGGAGGAGGAGGAGGAGGAGGAGGAGGAGGAGGAGGAGGAGGAGGAGGAGGAGAAGGAGGAGGCCAGAGGCTTTCTTGGGACAGCCTGGGGCTCTCTTGAGGCCGTCTTGGGCCGTCCAGGGCTCCTCTTGCGCCGTCTCGAGGCACTCTTGGAGGCCTCCTGGGCAATTTTGGGCTCTCCTGGGCTGTCTTGGGGCAGTTTGAGGGCCTCTTGGGAGCCTCTTGGGGCCTCTTGGGGCTTCTTTGGGGCCTCCTGGGAGCTGGAAATGTTCGTTCGGGTCCCCCGTCTGGGCACTCTCCTGGAGCCGTCTTGGGCGCCTCTTGGGCCGTCTTGGAGGCGTCTTGGGCCGTCTTGGGGCCCTCTTCGGCCGTTAGGGGGCCCTCCTGGGGGCCTCTTGGGCCGTCTCGGGGCAATCTTGGGGGCCTCTTGGGCCGTCTTGGCGCGTCGGGAAGCGGAAGAGGCAAGAACGCCACAATCTTCAAAAAACGTATGAGAAATCCATGAATTGTGCCTCTTGGGGCTCTTGTGAGAAAGCTCCTGGAGGCCTCTTGGAGCGCTTTGCAGGCCTCCTGGGCCGTCTGGAGGCCGTCAAGGCGTCTTGGACAGATCGTTCGGCGATTCGGGGTTCTCTTGGACTGTCTTTGGGGCCTCTTGGGGCACTCTTGGCCCGTCTTGGGGCTTTTTGGGGCTCCAGGACTCCCAGGTAGGGCGTCTGCCCCCCCCCCACCCCCCCCGGACCCCCCACCCCCGGCGGGGGAGGGATTGAAGGGAAGGGGCTTCCCTTCGACTCAATTACGACGTTGCTCAACTTTGCTTTGGCTGGCGCGCTGAGGAGGTCCCTGGGAAAGGGGGGAGCTTCGACGAGCCCAGGGAAATGGGGGAGGCAGGGAAAGGGGACGACAGAGACGACGACCAACGAATGACGGAGATGACGACTTGAACGGACAAGCCCCTCACACACGCCGACAGGGTCGGCGGATTTTCGGCCTCCTGGGGCCCTCAGCGGGCCCCGGGACCGTCAAAAACGATTCAGGATGGTAAACGCGGTCCCGGGTAAGGGGTCCAGGCCTCTGGGGGTCGACGTTGCGAAACCATCACGACTTCGGGGTCTGGGAAGGTACCCGTATTGCTTCCCCTCCCTCGATGTCGTCTTTTTGGGCCTCCGGGGAGGCCCTCGTTGCCACCGTTGGATCTGCTTCGACGTCCTGGTCGGAACGCATCCCTGGAGAGGCCCAGGGAGGAGCGGCATCGGTACCTGTTGGTTTCCCCACTCTAGGCTTATGTCGGGCGTGTCCCCCTACAGGGGGATTTTCGGCGAAAAATAAAAATACCTTAAACATGCCCCCAAAAGGCCAAAAACTATACAAAAAATAACCCCCAGACTTTTTTAAAACTCTTATTTGATTATTTTTGGGGTATTTATTTTATTTTTCGTCGAAAATCCCCCTGTAGGGGGACAGGCCCGACTTAACTCTAGGCCTCCCAGATGAGGTCGAAGTCGACGGGATCGGAGGATCGCGCCGCATCGCTGATGCATCGCCGATGCAGCTCGATGTCGAGCGCCATTTTCTCCGCGCTGGCGTCGCCGATGCGCCGCCAACGCCGCCGATCTGTCTGCGATGCATCGGCGATCGTCCGACCCCGTCTGCTCGGACCCAACTCGGGAGGCCTCGAGCCTCTGGGCGTCCAAAGCGGTGCGATGACCACACCGTGTGGTGAGTCAGTCGAGATCCGGGGCCACCGCGTTCTAGGCCTCTACGCAGGGTGTTGGGACTTCTGTCGTTCTCCGAGGACGTCGCGGGCGACTAGGGCCTCTGAGATCCCAAGGCCGCGTGGTGCCGGACCGTGCGGTGAGACCTCTTTGGGGCGCCCGAGGTCGCCGCACGGTCTGTTTTACCGCAGCCTTCTGGAGCTCCCGAGGACCACCTCGAGGGCACCCCGCCGCCGCCGCGGCCGCCGCCGGCGCGCCCGGAGCGGGCCAGGTCGCCGCTGCCGGGCGCCCCTCTGCCCAGATCTCGGACGACAGGACTTGCTCAATCTTGGCCCCTTGGGCCCGTGGTAGGGCCCCAGGGGGCCATCAAACGTGGATCCTCGACGGAAGCTGACCCCCAGGAAGGGGTCGAGACCTTGGGTGCCGCGCGTTGAAAAAATGGTATCGCCGGTCTCTGCGAGGCACCCTGTTGTGACCGCGCAGGCTGCGTAGCTTGATCCCGTCCTGACGCCTTCACTCCATGAAACAATTACGCTACCGGGGAGCCCCACATACTTACAATATGTCTGGTGCAAGGGCATGGCCACTACGTGGCAACTGCAGGGCAGTAGCGCTGCAGCAGCATGGCCACTGCACGGCATTCTCACGGCAACAGCACGGCAGTAATAAAAGCACGGCGACTGCACGGCAATAGCATGGCGTCAAGAGGGCTGGCGGCAATGGCATGTCAATAGCATGGCAGTAGTGCGGCAACGGTTGCCGAGGAGGGTGGAGTGCCGATGAGTGCTGAGGAGGGTGGAGTGCCGATGAGTGCCGATGACGGTGGAGTGCCGAGGAGTACCGAGGAAGAGTGTGGAGCGCCGATCAGTGCCGAGGAGTGCCGAGGATGGTGGAGTGTAGAGGAGTGCCGAGGAGGTGGAGTGCCGAGGAGCGCCAATGAGGGTGGAGTGCCGAGGAGTGCCGAGGAAAAGGGTGGAGTGCCGATCAGTGCCGAGGAGGGCCGAGGAGGGTGGAGTGCCGAGGAGTGCCGACCTCAGGCACTGGCCATGTGGCATTAGCTCAGCTTCGCCGCGGCGAAGAATTTCCAGCCTGACAGGCGCACGCGCCACATGCCCTCGACGCGACGAAATCCCGTGAAATTGTGCCAGGCGGCCTGAAACCAGTTTCCAAAACATCTCGTCACCAAGCGACAGGCGTCGCTGGCCGCGGTAGCCGAAAACTGGTTCTGCGAGCGGAGCGGCTACCCAGGGCCGTTTCTGAAAGCCCAATGCGCTGTTTCATGGGACTCGCAGCACCAGAGCCGCTGTGCCGAACGACGCTCTTGTTTACGATGAAACATCCCGCAGCCTCTTGAGTGCAGGCAGAGGTCCTGCAAGTCGTCAGTGACGCGGGCGAAGAAGTGGAAGACTCTTTCGCTGGCAAGCGAGAAGACGTCCGCGTGAGCGAGGCTCGTGGCTCTGAGGTCGCTCCAAGCAGAGAGGACCTGCGTGATGCGCTTGATCCTGACAGGGTCGGGCCGCGGGTCCCCATGGTCAGCTGGGTAGAGGAACTTCGCCGCATCCAGCCGCTCTGCCAGGGCCGCCTGGCGAGGGGTGCGCGACGCCTTCCGCGTCGCGGGGAGCGTCGATGCCAGGGTGCCCCGCGGCGGCTCGAAGCGTCCATCGCCAGGGGGCGACGTCGCTCACCTCCCCGTAGAACTTAGCGCTAGTTCCGCCGAGCAGGTAAGACTGCAAAGCGGACAGACGCACGGTAGGTCAGTCCATGCTGTACGATCCATCGTTGATGGAGTGCTTGTTGAGCGCACTGCGCAAGTCGGCATCGTCGCCCCTCTCGACGGCCGGTACTCTGGATCAGCAGCTTGCTTGGCTACAAGCTCCGCGTGCCACTCAACCGCCTTCGATCCGCTTGGGCGACCAGGCTCTCAGGGAGTAATCGATTCTCGCAGGTCGCGCGACCATGGCCTTCGGGACCAACGGTAATCCGTCTCCGCCGGCTCCGGGGACAGTTGAATGCGAGTGGCGCCAGTGGAACAAACCGAGGTAGCAAGCAGAACAGCTGGCGACCGCTGAGGCGTGAAGGCCTGCATGGGCGTGGACTTGACTGGCGTGTCCTGAGCGGGCGTTGCAGCGCCCCCCGTTGCCAGCATCGCCGACCCGCCGAACTTTCTCCAACGGCGAGCCATCGCCATCCTCCGTCCCCCCCGGCTGATCAGCTGGGAACCCGCCAGACGAAGGGTTCAGCAACTACCTAACCAACCATTGCTTCCTTGCATCGTCGGCGCCTCGTTTACGCGGCAACGCCTTGTACCTGGTGAGGAGCGTGTCAGGCCACCAGTTCGCCAGCTGCCGGCGGTAAGCATAACATGCGCTGTGTACCAAGGCGTTCCCATGCCTGACCGCAGACCCGCACAAACAATCCAGGTTCACCTCGGCGCCCATCTCTAGCATTGATTGCTTGAGCTGGCCGCACGGCGGTCGCAGCGCGGGCATGGCGAATTGGGGCGCCATGACGAGGACCGTTTCTTTGTCGGGGAGTCACCGGCAGTCGCTCGCGTCCACATATCGAGGGGTCTGAGCCGGCATGGGACAAGGTGGCTGCAGTTCTTGGTGGTGATGATTCTGATGATGATGATGACGATGATGATGAGGATGATGATGATGATGATGATGATGATGATGATGGCGCCCCCTGCTTGCGTGCCCGTGCAGTTTGAAGAAAATGCCACGCGCGCTACGCCCTGGTAGACCCCACCCCCTGCAAACCCGTTTATGGTGTCGAGAAAGTGCCACGCTTGCGCTGAGGGGCCACCCCCTGCGCACCCCATATGGTGTCGAGAAAGTACCACGACTGCTATACCTTGATTGCCTGGGCGCACAGCGCGCTCGCTGAGGGGCCACCCCTTGCGCACCCCGTGTGTCGAGACACTGCCACGGCTGCTATGCCCGGGAAGACATGGGCGCATAATGAGCGGCCGCAGTGGGGGACCACCCTGCGCACCGCGTGCGTTGTCGAGAAAGTGCCACGCCTGCTATGCCGTGGACGACTGGGGCACATAGCGGCCGCGCTGAGGGACCACCCCCCGCGCACCCCCTATGGGGTCGAGGAAGTGCAGCGCCTGCTATGCCCTGGACGACTGGGGCGCATAGCGGCTGCGCTGAGGGACCACCCCCTGCGCACCCCCTATGGAGGGCCTGCGTGTCGGCCTGCGAGATAGCACTCGCCGCCGACGCTGATGATGATGCTGCTGATGATGGGGTTGGTAATGATGATGACGATTATGAGATCATCTTCATCAGCATCATCAGTATCATGTTGTTTGTTGCACTCATCGAGCGTGGCAGGCAGAGAACCATCCGCGCGAACGCGTACCCAGCACGAGTCGTGGGCAGGAGACGTGTCCATATCCACGGACTCGTCCTCTGGGCTCCCCGGCCGCGCGATGCAGTGGATAAGGGGCGGCCATGCGCGGATGTTCCGCGGAACGTGCTCACAGGATCGGGCGTCCATGGGGTCGCGGCCTGGCATCCAGACCCGTAAGGCAAGGTTGTGGATATGTTCGTCGCTAGTGGCGGAGGGCCGTCTGTTCAATCGCTTCTCCGCCAAGCAGGCCCCTTGCAGGGCCGGTGGCGCCGTCGTCGCCGCCGTCGTCGCCCTCGTCCTCGTCGTCGTCGCGTTCATCGTCTTCGTCATGGTCGCCGCCGTCGCCGTCGTCCTCGAAGTCAGACGCCTAGGGCCGACTCGGAGCGTGCTGGGGTCGACCCGACCACGTGATCCACGTCGCCGCCCTCTTCATCATTGTCCTCGTCGCCGCCGTCGTCGTCGTCGCCCTCGTCGTCGCCGTCGTCGTCGCCGTCTGTCGTCGTTATCGTTATCGTTATTGTATGTCGTCGTCCTTGTCCTCGTCGTCGCCGTCTGTCGTCGTTGTCGTATGTCGTCGTTGTCGACATTGTCGCTCTCGTCGTCGTCGTCGTCGTCGTCGTCGTCGTGTGTCGTTGTCGTCGTTGTATGTCGTCGTCGTATGTCGTCGTTGTTGTCGTCGTCGCATGTCGTCGTCGTCGTCGTCGTCTTCGTCGTCGTCGTCGTTCGTCGTCGTCGTCGTCTTCATCGTCGCTGTCGTCGTCGCATTCATCGTCGGCGTCCTCGTCGTCGTGGTGGTGGTCTCCGTCGTCGTCGCCGAGGTCGGCCGCCCCGTCGCAGCGGCCCGCGTCGAAGTCGGCGGCGGCGGCAGCGGCCCGCCCTGTAGCTGGGCTGGCGGCCTTGTCCGTTTCCGCTGGGGATCGGGGGGCGTGGCGAAGCGGACGCGACGCAGGGAGGAGGAGAAGGAGGAGGAGGAAGAGGAAGGAATCGGCGGAGGAGGAGGAGGAGGAGGAGGAGGAGGAGAAGGAGGAGAAAGTCAGAGGAGGAGGAGGAGGAGGAGGAGAAGAAGGATGAGGAGGAGGAGTAGAAGGGACGAGGAGGGCTGGGAGGAGAGAGGAGGGCGCGGAGGAGGGGCGAGGAGGGCGGGGAGGAGAGAGGAGGGCGGGGGGGAGAGAGGAGAAGGATGGCAAGGGTCAAAGTTCTAGGCTTTCCAGCGCGTTTCTGCTTCCTGGGACGCTCTCGTCGCCATGGCCGCATTCCCGTCGAAATCCGAACGTGCCCCATGATGGGTCAGGAAGGTGATTCTCGACCCCTGGGCCCTGACATCCTTGCGGTGTGAAAGTCACCCACTACGGTATGTTTTTGATTGGCAGTTTTCGGCTTCGGAGTCTTCGCCGGGCTCAGGGGGGCGTGAAACTACACGTCGGGATGAGCAGCTGGCCCCCAGGACGGGGGCCAGACCTCCAGGGACCCCCCCAGAAAAACATGACGTCGGCCGTCTGGGAAGGCGAGAAGGGGGAGGAGGAAAATGAGAGGGGAGGTCGATGAGTCGATGAACGCGCGGAGGCGAGGCTGGCGACCGGGAGGAAGAGGAGCAGGAGGAGGAGAAGGAGGAGGAGGATGAGGAGGACGAGCAGGGGTTGGGAAGGACACGGACGGCGAGGAAGATGGGTAGAGGAATGAGGGAGAGGAAACAGACGATGAGGAGACGGAGAGGGGCACGATGGCGCCCGACGCACGCCGGAGCACAGGGTACCCCAGATACCGCGGGTCCATCCTGTCGTCCTCCGTTGTTCTTGTTTCTTCTGAGCGTGGCGCGCCTCAGTAATGCCGCCTTTTCGGGAGCTGGGTTGACTTGGTGTAGTGCCTATGTGCAAGTGAGCTGTCCCGCTTCCTAAGGTGGCATCTCTCTCCTCCTCCTCCTCCTCCTCCTCCTCCTCCTCCTCCTCCTTTTCTGATGTCGCTAAGTTACCGTACGAGGGGGGCGGCCGAGGCAGGTTGGAACGCGGGAGAGGCTGCGGATGGTGACACGGAGGCGGACACGGTTGCGGTGGATGCGCAGGTGGAGGAAACATAACAATGAGCAGGAGGAGGAGGATGAGGAGGAGGAGGAGGAGGACCAGAGCGCGCCCAGAACTCACAGGAGGAAAAGGCACCGCTACCGCTACCTTCCCTCGCTTTCCCCCTTTTGGGGCCTCCTGGAAGGCCTTCGTCGCCACCGCTGGATTCGCTTCGAAAGTCTGGTCAGAAAGCACCCTGAGAGAGATCAGGGGAGCAGCGGTATCCGTACCTTTTGGTTTCGCGAAGGATGCGTCAACGATGCAGCAATGCGCTCGCCCGCCACAGGCCTTGTCCTCAGAAGTCCCTGCATGGTTTGTTCTGGAACGGAATCCGCCTTTCGTCAGCCCAGCCGAAGACATGATGTCAACATGCTGGACCGAAGATGTAAATGATCGAAGAAGTAGAAACAGCGGCATGCACATAAACGTCTGGCGCTCCGCGAGGATTTCTTGGATCCGCGCTGGGACTCCCGGGGGCGCCTCCGGCGCCGCCCCTTGCGCGCTCCGCGCGCCAGGGCGGGGGGTCCAGCGGAGATCCAAGAAATCTGCGCGTAGCGCCAAAAGTTTATGGTCATGCCGTTTTTTTTCTTCTCAATGAAGTGTGCATCGAGACCTCCGTTGCGAAAAGAAGCCGCACACCATACATGCAGATGTTGCGTGTCTCTACATACTTGGTCATGCAGCCTGGAGGGGTTGTCAGGGCAGCGATCCATGTTGCAACAGCGACGCCCCCCAGCCGTGTAGCGACAGTCCCGCTTTGGGGTTATGCCGAAGGGCCCCTATGTTGGGAAGGAGTCGCTCTGTATCCGTCTAACTGTCGAATGTTTTGAAGACGATTATGCGCGGCGCTAGGGCGAGTGTAGCATGTTGAGTATTGGCTACCCTCCATCCGTGTATATGTTGGGAAGAATGTGCGCGGCGCTAGGGCGCGCCACATGTTGAATCCAAGTCGCCCTCCAAACGTGCAGCTGCAAGACATCTCAAGACCGTGGATCGGAAGCGGTGATGCAGCCTTCGACGAATGGCCAGGCACGCCGCCCCGACAAGATTAGTGGTGCAGCGAGGAAGACGTTCATAAGTGCCAGGGGTGGGGCAAGAGGAGAAAGACGAGGACGAGTAATATAGAGGTGCAGAGGAGGAGGAGGAATAGGTGAATGAGAATGCAGAGGAGGAGGAGGATGCGGAGGAGGGAGACTTTAGGGAGGCCTGGAACGAGGAGGAGGAGGAGGAGGACGAGGAGGAGGAGGATGAGGAGGAGGGCGACGAGGAAAAGTAACACACGCAGTAACACCGATATGCTGATGATTGTGACGATGATGGATATGACGATGCTGCTGCTGATGATGACGATGGTGCTGATGATGCTGCAGATAATGATGATGCTTACGATGATGGTGATTATGATGATGAGGATGAGGATGATGGTGATGATGGTGATGATGATGGTGATGATGGTGATGGTGATGATGATGAGTATGATGCTGATGATGATGCTGTTGATTCTGTGATGATGATGACGAGTTTGATGTTGATAATGATGGTGAATCGGAAGATGATGGGTATGACGATGCTGCTGCTGAGGATGGTGATGATGATGATGCTGATGATGGCGATGGTGGTGGTGGTGGTGACGAGCAAGAGGATGCAGAAGGTGCAGAGCAGGAGAATGGAGGCAGCGCAACATGGTGCTAGTGGAAACGGAGAAGGAAGGGAAGGTTCGAGAAGGAATCGCCGGAGGATCAGGAGGAGGAGGAGGAGGAGGAGGAGGAGGAGGAGGAGGAGGAGGAGGAGGAGGAGGAGGAGGAGGAGGGAGGAGGAATGGGAAAAGAGGCGGAGGAAGAAAAAGAGGACGAGCTGTAGGAGGAGGAGAAGGAGGGGGTGGAGGAGGGGTTGCATCGGCGTCGGGCCTAAGAGAACGGCGGCACTCCTGCCCGACCCGACTCCGCCCGAATCCGGCGCTCCTGCCCGGCCTGGAGACCTCCCGGGGTCGACCTTGACCTGTTTTCCGGGGCGGGTGGCGCCGTGACAGCGAGAGCACGAGAGGCCCCGAGGACGCCCCAGACATGGACGAGGAGGGTCAGGGAGGGCCGTCGTTGTCTCGACTGGCCCTTCTCCGGCTACGCCAGCGTCGTCTGGCGCTCGGGTCGTACACCAGGGCCCCAGGTGAGCGACCCCCCAAACAACGGAGTAGTTTTCGCCGACGTTGGCGCGTAAGGTGAGGTCGCGCGTAAGCGCCCTCGTCTCCCATGCAGCGTGCCGCGCTGGCGGCCCGCGTAGGCCGCCGAGTCAGGACGCTATGCCAGGCACCCCCAGAACGGCCAGGCACCCCCAGAGCGGCCTCGGCGAGGTGCAGCTTGCTGGCAAGCACCCCGAGGCTGGGAGTACCGCCGAGGGGGCCGAGGAGCAGAGGGCAGATATTGGAGGGGGCGGGCCCTTTCCCAGACCTGCGGCGCCGTGATTTTTGTTCACAGCGTCGACCGGCCGGAAGTCTCGACCTCTTCCCCGGGGCCGGTTTCTCATCCCGAGTCGACTCGGGATGAACAGCCTGTGCGCGTTGCCATGCGTGTACACTGCGCGCGAGCGCGTGCGTTCGCATAATGTAGTTTACGGGATGTACTCGTGGCTTCAGAGATGCATGTTCTTACTGTTGACGCTTCCCGTACCCCCACCGGCCGCCGCGCCATTTTGGCTGCGCTTACTTGCTGGTCGCCACCAGGATTTCCAACGCCACCGGGTTTGGGAGTATCGGTTCTGGTTTTCTGAGTGGCTGCCCGCTCGCTCGCTTCGCTTGCCTTTCTTTTCCTGCTGCCTAGTCGCGGCCCGACTAGTGTTCGGACGGCTTTCGACCCGCCTCGCGAGCCTGTTGACCAGAAAAAGCACCTCCACCGGTCCATCCAGAAACGATGCCCAGGGGAGTTGAGGTGATGAGCGAAGTGGGGGGGCATACAGAGGAACAAACTGCTTGAGAAGCCGTCGTGCGTCAAAACGGGGGAAGATGGTGGAGGAATTGGATGAGGAGGACTTGGATGAGGAGGAATTTGATGATGATGATGATGATGATGATGGTGATGATGATGATGATGATGATGATGATGATGATGATGATGATGATGATGATGATGATGATGATGATGATGATGAGCAGGAGGAGGGGAAGGAGGAGGAGGAGCAGGCGGATGAGGAAGAGGAAGAAGAAAAGGAAGAGGAGCAGAAGGGCGAGCAGAATGGCCAGAGGCATCCCGGAGTCTCTTGGGATGCATCATGGGAGCTTATTGGAGGCCTCTTGGGGCGTCTTGGGAGCCTCTTGGCGGTCCTGGGGGCCTCTTGGAGCGTCTTGGGGTACCTCGGGGGAGCCTCTCGGGGCATGTTGGAGGCTCCTGTTGGCATCTTAGGAGCCTCTTAGAGGCCTCTTGGAGCCTCCAGGGCGCCTCTTCAAGCCATCTTGGAGGAGATTGATCAAAGAATGGGGGGAGCTTCAATTAGCTTCCCCCCTCGGGAGCCCCAAGAATCGCCTCTTGGGCCCTCCTTGAGGCGGTCTTTGAGCGCTCCTGGGAGCTCTTGGGGCTGTCTTGGGGCTCTCTTGGGTCTCATCTTGGGTCTCTCTTAGGCCAGTTCAGGCCATCTTGAGGACTTGGGAGGCCATCGGAGGCGAAAAGACGAGGAGGCCAAAAACATTGATTTTCCTGTGGTTTTTGAGGGTCTTCGGCATCTTGGCGGCCTTCTTTGGAAGGCTCCGTCGCCACTTGGTACCGTCTTGGAGCGGTCTTGGGGCCTCTTGGAGCATCTGGAAGCCATCTTGAGGCACCTTGGGATATCTTGAGCCATCTTGGAGGCCATCTAGGGCTCTCCGAGGCTTTCTTGGGGCCATCTTTGGCCATCTTGGACGCTCCAACCGCTCGCCCCCCCCCCGTCCAGGTCCAGAGGAGGGGGTAGGGGTAGGGGAAGGTGTAAACCCCTCCCCGAAGGGGAAGAAGAGGGTTGGAAGAGGAAGCTCCCTAGACCACCTACGCCCCACGTAAAGGGCTGGTGGGATTTTAAGACCATCAGGTGTGAGCTATGCAGATCATTGCGTTCTAGTTTCAACACGTAGCTGACCTAAGGTCGTTTTCCGACGGTCCCTGGGCCCGGCGAGGGCCCCGAGAGGCCATAACAAGCAAGCCATTGTCCGTCCTGATTGTACCTGATATCCGACGTTTCGAAACATTGAAATATCGTGAAAAACCACGCCCGGAGCCCTAGACCCCATCTGCCTGCGCCATATGTCGAGCGGGATCAAGCTGTGAGGGCTACAGGGCCCGAAGCTGGCCGAAAACAGCTGGTTCGACAAAAGTGGCGTCGCCAGGATTTCAGGAGGGAGGGAGGGAGGCAGGGAGGGGAGGCAGGGAGGGAGGCAGGGAGGGAGGGAGTGCCCCGAGGACGCCTCGCCGTCTGCAGCGGAGGCGCAGGGCCGCGCTCGGCCGCGCGCGGGCGCCGCGCCGTGCGAGGAGGCCGGCCCAGCCGCGGCGCACATGCCCGAGTGGATGCCGATGGTGCTCCCGCTCGACAATCTCAGCATCGTCCTCCCTCCTCCTCCTCCTCCCCCTCCTCCTCCTCCTCCTCCCTCCTCCTTCCTCCTCCCTCCTCCTTCCTCCTCCCCCCCTCCACCTCCCCCTCCTCCACCTCCTCCTCCTCCTCCTCCTCCTCTTCCTCCTCCTCCTCATCCTCCTCTTCCTCCTCCTCCTCGCTACGCGCAGAGGGGGGCAGGAGGAGGGGGGGAAGGTGTTCAGCCCCCAGGGGCCCTCACCGGGCCTCGGGAGCGTCGAACAAAACGGCTCGGGAGGAGAAGCCCGTCCTGGGGCAGGTGTCCAAGCCTCTGGGGGTCGACGCTGTCACAAAGATCGCGACGTCGTGGGTCTGGGAAGGAGGCTGCTTCTCAGAAGGCGCAGGCCTTATCTATAACCTGTATAAGTCTTTAGTTTGACACCGATTTTGCTTTGTTCGTGCTGAAAAACCTGTTTCTCCTCCCGAAGCGAACTCCCCTGGAAAGACAGAGTCCCGCCGCGCGCGGGCGTCCTGTGTGCCGCATCTAGTGCAGCACCTCGAGCTTGGGCCAGGCTTTCAGGCCTGGAGGTAAACGACCTTGCGCTAACCTTTGAATTGCTTTCCTCCCCCCTTCTGTGGGAGGCTCACAGACTGATTTTAATTTACTACGGGCCCGAATAGACCAACCCCCGCAATGGCTACACCAGCAGATACCGTTGGTGACTTTCAAAAGGGGTTGATCGGACGGGTGCACCGCTAAGACGTGGGGCCTACAGGGTCTCTTTAACCATGTGGGCATCCGAATTTTGACACTACCTTGCTTCTTACACCTGAGGCAAGCTATATTGAAATCGGGGGCGACAGGGGCAGCTAAAAGACAGTGTGAGGTATTTAGAAGGGCATCCTGAAAGGCCTGTACACTTCTAAGGGCTCTCACTCTCCTACGCTCCTCCTTCGACTCCTCGTCCTCCTGGGGGAACTGATCCTTGGATTCCCAGTAGTGGGTCTGGATTGCCGAGAGGCGGTCGCGAATCATGTCGGCGCGGATGTCTGCCCCCTGGATCTGGCGCACAAGCGAGGGGGGTACTCTTCGTCGACGGGCAGCGCACCTGGCGATATCATCCACTTGCTCATTCACATAGAGCGCCCACGGCGGCTCCTTGGCCGCCTCCTCCTCCGTCGGGTGACTTTTGACCTTCTGGAAAAAAGAGCTGAGCAGCGCGGGCTGAGGCATACGTCCAAAACTTCTTCCAAGCCTGAGGGTTACGAGAATGTCGGGCCGTGGGCCCTTTCAAGAAGCCTTTCATGACGTAGAGGCAGTCGGTGACTATGACTAAGGGTCCTTATGTGGCTTGGAGAAGTTTGCTAACTGCGGCTAGTTCAGCAAGAGGGACTGACTGCTGGCCTCGAATCCCTCCTGAGAGTGAGCCGATGAACTGCATCGAGGAGGACCAAAGGGCGGCCCCCCAGCCGCAGACTCGGAGGCGTGCATCCATGATGTGCTCCCCCCCGCTCCCGTCGGTGGCCCCGATGAGGATGTTTGTGTAATTGAACTTGGCGTGTTGCTTGAAAACTCCAGTTTTGTGGAGGTCGTCGTCTAGGGACATGATGTGTTTGTGGATTGCGTGCAGGGCCCATTTAGCAGGTACAATCCCTCGGAGCCAGAGGCAAGCATTCTGGGGGCACTCCTGGACGGCTTGAGGTACTGAATCTTGGGTCTTCTGAATGGCCTCCAGACCTAGCGAGGGGAGCTCGGGGCAGGTCCAGAACTTGTGAAGGTCGTCCGCATTCGGCTGTCCACATAGTAGGCAGTCGGCGCGGCCCTGGAGCCTTGCTTCGAATCTGCGCTCTTCACTCCAGCACTTGGAACAGGCAGCTGCAGGCAACGCGGAGGGGTAGGAGGCGAGCCTGGTGAGGTACTCTTCTTTGGTGGCCCTCTGGTCCCTGGTGAGCTCCTCCTCCTCCGTCTTCTTTCTCTGCTTCCTGATGGCTGCGGCTTTCCTGCTGGGGTATAGCCTCATTGCTGTGATATCTCTTCCTTCCTCCAATCCTGCGGAATTGTGGCTCTTGGGGCAATTGAGGCTCCAGGGGCGCATGGGGAGGAGGAACTGCATGTGATAGAGGAAGCGCTGCTGCTGGTCCCGGCTGAGCGGCTTCACACTGAAAACCTGGCCTGAGGGGTCCGACCACTGCCAGGCAGCGGTAGCTTCCCAACCTACGTCGTAAAGGGTGGCGATGACCGCCGACAGGTGCGACTTCACGCGAAGCCACCGATGCTGCGAACGAAGCTTGTCTCGTAGCAGGGGCCGCGCTCTTTGGATTCCCCCCAGGAGACCGAGCTCGTTATCGATGAATCTGAACCAAGTCTGAAATCGGTTTTTCCTGGGGAAGATCGCGGGATCGGCTTCTGCGGGTTCTGCTTTGAGTGCGTGAAGTCCCGTGGTGAGGCAAGCTCCTGATTTAGACACTCCGAAAGCAGATGCGGTCTGGCGACGCAGAAAAAAAAAAGTACTTCTGAAGGTGAGGTCCCGTGACCTTGCGCGCCCCATAACATCTGGGGCTGCGCTCCTGTGCGATAAAGAGAACGAGCCTTAGTCGTTGTCCTGGCCAGCTTCTTGATGTTTCTTGCCCTGAGGAGCCCAAGGGTGCGGCGTTTCCTGCGAACCTTGAGAGTCCGACGGCGTCCCGCGGAGGCAGCCATCCCGAGGTCCCTGGTGGCTGAGGGGCTTGATGCGAATCCCGTGGCCCTGGAGGGCGCCCGCGACGGTCTTGCTGAGGTCCAGGGAACTGGCCAAGACGACTGACTCATCCGAGAGACGGCATCCTAGTTCGGCAAGTCCTTGGCAGAGGTCCACGATGCAACTGGGGAAGGCCTCCTTCAACATGTCGGGGCTGCCGACCAACCGAACTCTTACGTCGTCCACCCATGTCCTGATGGTGGGCCTCGGGATCTGGTAGTGGGCCCTCTCGAGTACCTCGTAGAGTAGGGCCCTGGCCCATGGCACACTCTGTCCGCATCCTTGAAGTATAGACATGAGTGGCGTGAGCGGGTTGCTGACCCCTATAGGCGTAGTGAGGGCCCTGACAGCTGTGTAGACCAGGACCCCAAGGGAGAGCGGGACCACGGGGTAGCCTAACTGCAGCGCCTTCTGGGAGAGCTTCTGAATATCTATGGCGTCGAACAACTTTTCGAGGTCGAGCACGCCCTCGACGATGCTGGCCTGGAGGCCCCCTCCGATCTCAGCGAAAACCTCGCTGACCAGAGCGGCCTGCAGACAATCACTACCTTTGATGGCTGCATCCCAGAAACCAGCCCGAGCTTCTTCCCAGGAAGATATCTGGCCTTTGAAGAGCCTCATGGTGACCCGATAGGGCGCATTGGTGAGGGCGATGGGCCCGCCACTAATCTCCGTCTTGGGCTTGAGGGCCACGAGGTTTACTAGGCACTGGGCTGGGTACTGCTGCAGCCTGCATATATCATTGATTAGATCTGTTAGGATCTCCAATCCTGCTCCTGGTAGCCGGCGAAGGTCAGCGGTGCGCCACTGGTCGGCGCCGGGCGCCGAGCCCGCAGGGAAAAACTTAAGCGCGGCCGATACCTGGGTGGTGGTGAACTGGTCGTCTTGATCCCGAGAATCCCGTGCTTGCTGCCTAAGCTCTTGAATCCATTGGGCCTCGGGGGGGGCCTCCAACTTGTTTCCCTCTGGGTCCCAGAACTTCATCCAAACCTCGCTCTTGTGACCTAAGACCTGCATGGGGTCCGAAACTATGTTGCCACTGCCATCTACGAAGATATCGTTGTCCTCCTCGGGGGTGGGGCCTGGGATCTTCGTGATATGGTGGGCGCCGCCGCCGCCGTGCGCGAGGGAGTCCTCGAGCCACGACTGGAAGGCAGCATCCTGCTGCCGCAGAGCCTCTTTCTCATAAAACTGGGCTGTCACTTCTAGCTGGAAGAGAGCGTCTTCAAGTTGGCCCTCCTGAAGGTTCCCAAGGAGGTACTTCTTGATCAGGCCCTGGAAGTCCTGAAGGGTCCCAGGGGGCCACGGGAGGCCCTGGTTGACGATGTCGCTGATGCACCCCTGGGGCCTCTGGAAGCCTTCTGAGCGGGGCTTGATCTTCTGGAGCTGGTCTCTCTCCTTTGCCCTCTGCTGGAGAACTCCCCATTGGTGACTGGCAGGGTGCAGGCGCTGCTGAAAGGGAGTGGGAGGGCAGATGTCTTTCCATTCGCACTGGAAGCCTTCAGCTCGCCCAAAACCCAAAACTCTGTTGACAGCTCGGCGGGCTCCCAAGACACCACCCCTCCAAGGCCTGACTAAGACGAGCGCACTGGTGGGCCAGGTCGGGGGAGGAGTGGGCGGTGGCAGAAGGGTGAGATACATCTGGCGGACCTTGCCAGTCCATCTGAGCCTGGGCCCAGTAATGATGCCATGGTGCTGCGGGTGCCGACGGCGATTGGAGTGAGGCCGCTCGCTTTTGAAACCAACCCTGCCTGATCATGATCTCTGCTTGGAAGGTCGCCCGCAAGCCGATGTGCGGCTTCCAGGGGCTGGTGAGGTCGGTCTCTACCCTGAAATATTCTCCAAAGAAACTGCTGATGATGAAGAAGTCGATGAGCCTACCTCCCGAACATGTACTGTGGACCTCTGGAGCCTTAATGGTGCCCTCGATCCTGGAGACCCAGGGGTTCCCGTTGGTGAGCTCCTCAGGGGTCATGTTGAAATCCCCTCCGATGACGAAGGGGAGCTTGAGCTGCTTGAGGAATATGGTGATCTCTCGAACCACCTTGTTGTTGAAAGCGTTGCAGCCTACCCCCGACTGCAAGTAGACTGAGATAAGAACTAGATTGCGCCGATTCAGACGGACTATACAGGCTGTCCAATTAGTCCCTCACACGAATGGTTTGGCTTGCCCCTTCCCGTTCATGATGCGCGCATGCGAGTGAAACTGCTTTGACACGAATAGCCCAGCGCCGCCTGAGCTGCCTACGGGGGTGTGAGCTGCTGGACACTGATAGCACTTGTAGCCAAGCTTCCCCATGAACTTCCTAGCTTCTCCCAAACGTCCTGAAACCAGATGCGTCTCCCCTAGCATGATGATTCCTGGTTGTCCAAAACTCGAGGCTTGAAGATAATCATTGGCTTTCTTGTTCCAATTAGTGATATTGGCATGGTAGATGGTGAAACTGTCATGTGCCCCTGGGGGGGGGGGGGGCGGGTGTGTCGCGGCCGACCGCCACGCTCACCTGGATCCGTCCCCCCCCCCCTGGCCCCTGCTGCAGGGCGCGGGCAGCTGCGGCTGCGGGGCTTCTGATCATGGGTCCTGCCGCCCCCTGCCGAGTCACGCCCGCGGGCTGGGTCATCTCCAGCTGCAGCCGCGGCGCCTTCAGCACGACGAGGTGGTGCTGCGGGCTGTTGGGCTGCTTCCTTGGGCTTGGCCTTCTTGGTCTTGGTCTTCGGGAGCAGGCCCTGGACCTTCTCGAGGTCCTCAAAGAACTGCTTGGCGTTGTCGCCTTCCTCCCCCTCCATGCTCTGGATGAACTTGAGGAGTTCATCTGGCACTTTAGGAAGCTGAACGGCAGGTTCCTCTTCGATGTCTTCCTCCATGGGAGCGCCTCCGCCCCAGCCACGGGTAGCCTCGACGCTAGCGGCCTCGAAGTTGGAGCGGGCCTTCGCGAGCTCCTCGGTCGTGGTGTTGAGCTCCTCCTGCGCGGCTGTGACCTTGGCCTCAAGGTCGGTGACGGTATCCTTGAGGGTCTCCTGCTTCTTCTCAAGGCGGCGAACCTCATGCAAGGCCGTGGTAGCTGCAGCAGCTGGTGGTTTCTTCGGCGGCTGGATCAAACCCTGCATCTTGTTGCAGGCCTCGGTGCCCAGGTCGTCCCTCTGCTCGGGTGTGAGCTTCGCGAGAAGAAGTGAGAGGATCTCTTTCATCTCAGAAGGCTTCTCCTGCTGCTCCTTGTCCTTGCCGCCTCCGCTGGGGCCTGAGGTGCCGTTGTTGTCCTGGCTCTTGCTCGGTGGCAGGTCGAACGGCTGCCCACAGAGGCAAAACATCTTCTTCCGCGCCTTGTTCAGATATTGCCATTCTCCACAACTTGATGCCGGTAATACTGCTGCTGCTGCTGCTGCTGGTAATACTGCTGGCATGCCCACCACGAACTGCCACCCATGGCTGCTGAACTGTCGGTGCCTTGACCGACGGGAGCTGAAAAGCCACTGCTGGCAAGATGGACTCGAGCCCGTGCTGCGGGGCTTGAGCCAAAATGGCTACGGAACCTGTTTCTCCTCCTCCCTCCGCTCCCTCTCCTCCTCCTCCTGCTCCTCCTTTTCCTCCTCCTGTCGTCCTGCTCCTCCTCGTCGTCCTCCCGCTCCTCCTCGTGCCATTCCTAAGGAGGGGGAGGACAACCCATAACTAGTTACCAAGTATTGGTGGGACCCCAGTCCTTCAACGAGGGCGCCGAACAAGTAGTTAGTTACCCCCTATGGGGGGTTCTTAAGATCTACCGAGGTTCGATGCAAGCGCCTTCTAAGAAGCAGCGTCCTAAGAAGCCTTCCCCCTTCCCCTACCCTCTTTTGCGCGCCGCCAGGCCGCCCTCCTCTGCCCCCTCTGGCACACCCCTCCTCCCCTGACCTCCCAGGAGGGCCAAAAGATAGCACCAGGACCTCGACGTCCAAATCCCCGTCGAGATTTTAGGCAGTCCAGGTCGGTCTGTAGGCCTGGAGGGCTATTCTTAGCCCTCCTGGGAGGTCAGGGGCTTCTTCCCCCCTTGACATCCGACGACGTGATGTCGTAAACCCCGGCGTTGCTCGTCGATCTTGGCCTCTGCGGCCTGCTTGCGGGCCACGGGACCATCAGAAGAAGATTTTGCGCGAAAATGTTAGCCCAGGGGAAAACGGTGCATGTGTGGCCGTTGATTGAACACATCGTACCGGAGGATGTTTGGGACCTCGTCTCGCTTGCTCTTTGACCGCTGATCTCGGAGAGGGAAACGTCAGCATAAAAACGCACATACACCGTCGGAGTTCCGCGTGGATTTCTGGGATGGGCTCCCCTGGCGCGCTCTGCGCGCCAGCGAGGGTGGCCCAGCGCTGATTCAAGAAATCCGCGCGGAGCTCCGAAACTGCAAGTCTACTGTTCAGTCGGGCACGTCCTTCTACAGGAACAGTTTTCAAAAAATAGTCAAACAATAGTCTGGGGATGATTGTTCGACTATTTCGGATTTTTGTTGGGATATATTTTCGTTGGTAAAATCTCTCTCCAAAATCCGCCTGTAGGAGGACAAGCCCGACGTAAGTTTCCGGAACATGGGCAGCTCTTCCCTCCCCGGCGGCGCTCCGCCACCCAAGAGGGCGTTGAACCAAACAGGGTCATGGGTGGTCAAGGGGAACGACAGGGAACGGCGGAAGAAGTTTGCTCTTCCGCCTTGTGCGTCTCTTCCTCTGATGTCCTCTCCTTCCTCTTCGTTTCCTCCTCTTCCACCGCCTCCCTCATCATCGCGCCTCTGCCCTCAACTTCCTCACTATTAGCCGCTGCCTCCCTCCTCCATCCCTTCTCCTCCCCTCTTCCCTCCATCCCTCCTCCTCCCGTTCTGCTGGTGCTCCCCCCCCCTCCTAGTTCCCTCCCTCCCTCCCTCCTCCCTCCTCCCTCCCTCCTCCCCCCATCCTCCTCTGTTGCAACTCCCCATCTCTTCCTCTGTACCTCCTCCAGCCGCCTCTCCTCCATCCTCCGCCCCACGCCCGGTGCTCCTGTCCAGCCTGCTGGACCACTTCTTCGAGCCCTTCGCCGTGCAGCAGAACGCCCAGCTTCGAAGAGCGAGCAACGGCACAAGCATGAGCTGTCGGCGGCCCGCGCGGCTTGCCTGGATCTGCGCTGGAGCCTCCATCCCTGGCGCGCGGAGCGCGCCGGAGAGGGGGGGCGCCAAGGGCGCCTCCAGGGGGTCCAGCGCTGATCCCAGGAATCCGCGTGGAGCCGCCAAGAGTTCGCGGGCGAAGAGCGGTATAGACTGAACGTCTAACATTTCCGCCGTCGGGGACGTGAAATCTGATTCGGTAGTCCGCCCCCTGAGAGACGCTCTGGTCGTGCGGCTTCTCGCTCCTCGAGCCCAGCTGCACGGCATCATCGCCTCCCAGCTGCGCGGCAGCCCCGGGGCGGGCGCGCCCTGGGCGCCCGAGGCCCTGCGCGGCGTGGCGCTCGGGGAGAGGGAGCTGGCCTGCCTGGACGGGCGGGTGGCGGCCCTCCTCGAGCAGCTGCCCGAGGACTTCGGGGGAGGGACGAGCGGGCCCTCTTGCAGTCAAGGCGCTGGGGTGAGGACCGCTTGGGGCTCGGGGGTGGCTCGGGTATTTCGGAAACTGGAACATACACATGACCAGTGGGGGGGGTCGTTTTCCAATCCGAAGACTTGTCGAGGGTCTTGGACGACGTCGGGGTGGTGTGGTGTATACTTGTGTTCCCGTTTTCCCCTGGAAACAGCAAAAAATGTATACATCAGGATGCCGTATACACCATAATCCGTTTTCTTGTGCGAATCTCAGTGCGGGACCCGAAAAAAGCATCGTTGTATAAAGCTCGGTTCCTTAGTATTCGGGCCGTTCCCTGGACTTCGTGTCGTGGAGCCTGCTTGCGGCACAGGCCCTGCGTGGCCAGAGACGCCCCGTTCGCTCCCCTATCATGCGGTCCTCACGGTAGCCTCAAGTCGGGCATGTCCCACTACAGGAGGAGTACTGGTGAATAGTGAAAAAAATCGCCTGGGGACGATTTGTCGTGCTCTTTTTGACCAATTTGGATTGTTTGTGACTGCTTCTTATTCTACTTGCAAAATCCGCCTGTAGGAGGACATGCCCGACCTAACCCTGACTGGGCCTGGGGGCCGTCAAGCAAAGACTCGGGCCGCAAAGCCAGTGCCCAGGAAAGTGCACTGAACTGTGGGGGTTCACGTCATGAACAAACACGACGTCGGGGGTCGGGGTAGTGTCGGCTTGGGCAAGTTCACTTGCTCTGCATTTCGCCCCACTCACCTCCCACTTGCCGACGCCTTTTCGATCAGCGCTGGGCCGAAAGGACGCGCCAATGAGTACCGATGTTTTGTGTGAAGTCCAGCTTTCCATTTGAGCCTAGTCACACCCGCCCGCCCCCTCCACGAAAGTTGTTTTTCCTCGATTTCGGCATCTGGGGCCCTGTTGTCGGGACCTTTCACAAATATGGCGGGGAAGGGGTCGAAAGTTTGTGGGGCCGCGGCTATGAAAAAGAATAAACGTATCGGTGCGTGCTACGGTGGGGGACTTCGTCAAGAAATGTTCCCAGGAGGCTTCCTGGAGGATTCCTTTTCTCATGATTCACTGTGCTATCCATGGCCAATCCGCGGCTGGAGTTCCACAGGCGTCCAGACAATGGATTCCGTGTCGGATGATTCCGTAGACAATGCCCTCACAGTATCCACTCTCGCTTACTCTAAAAGTCTGGCACCTTTTTACCAGTTGCACGCATCACCAGCGTGACTTACGCATCGCCTGTTGAAAGTCTGCATTTGAGGGAATCCCGAATTCCAGTGTAATGTCAGCCAGCGCTGACCCGAAACAGTGTGTTTCTAGCAATACATGCAAGGCAATATGTAAGTGGAGCAAGCTGTGCGGTACAACTTGTGTAGAGCAATGAATGTGGCGCAATCTGGGTAGTGCAGACTAGGTGGAGCAAAATGCAGTGCAATATGGATGTGGTGTTGCCCATGCTGCGTAATCGCTAGTGCGCGATAGTATTACATGTAGCATATGTTGCAACCTATAGGTTGTGCAGCATGTGTGGTGCAACTTGTACGCACATACAGATGTAATGAGAAATAGAGGTGGCGGAATGTCTTGAAGCTGTCCTCTCCACTGCTCATGCAAACATCCCACCCTCCCACCCGCAACTTCGCCGCAAGACTTCTTAACATCGTGACGGAAGGTACCAAATGGCACTTGGCAACGACAGCGACAGCGACAACGACGACGACGCCGACGACGACTACGACGACACCGACGACGATTCCGACGACTTCGACGATGACGGCAACAACGACGACGACACCGACGACGACGACGACGACGTCGACGATGACAACGCCGACGCCGACGACGACGATGCCGACGCCGACGACGACGACGACGCCGACGACGACGACGACGAAGACGACGACGACGACGACGACGCCAACGGAAACGACGACGACGAGGGACGAGGGAGGACGACGACGGCGGCTCCGACGACAACGACGAGGGAGGAGGGAGGACGACGACGACGACGACGAGGAAACAGAGGACTACGACGGCGACGACGACGACGACGAGGGAAGAGGGAGGACGGCGACGACGACGACGTCGACGTCGCAAGAGCGCGCGCGCACGCTTCTGTTGAACATCCGTGTTGCGAAGAGACCATGTGCTTTTGCATGTTTTGAAGGATTTCGGCATGCGCGCGCGACGACGCGCGCGCGTGCACTTCGTCATATTTGTTGCAGAGGGTTCTCGCGACGGCAGGCGCGCAAGGGCGTTCGAATGATTCCAGCATGCGCGCGCGAAGCCCGTTTGGTAGTATATTCTGAAACTCTGGGGCAACCACTTTGTGTTTATTTTAGGTTTCGCAAGAGCGCGCGCGCATGTTTTTGTTGTTGTTGTCTGTTGTTTGAAAAACCGTGCTGCGAGACCATATGTATTTTATGTGTTTTGAAAACTCGATTTCGAAATCTTTCTGAAACTGAAGGTTTTTGAATGACTTCGGCATGCGCACGCGACGACGCGCGCGTGTACACTTCGTCTCACTTGTGTTGCAAATGACAACTGGAAACCTATGGTTTTTTATTAACGAGTGCGCGCGCATATTATTTGTTGCAGAGGATGACGGGGGGGGGCGATACCCGCCCCGTCTGGGAGAGTGTAAATTCAATTTTAGGAAGGACGATGGGGCAGAATCGTACGTAAATTACAATATGAAAAGGGGAACGGTAAGTCCGGGGGGGGGAGGGTGGTAGAACCGATTTCTTTCTTATACATTAAGAAAGGATAATCCAGTTTGTGCGCAGTGAGTTGTCCACACCACTTCTCTCGCAATCACCCCACCCGCCCACCCGCAATTTTGTTTGCAAAACACATGCGGTGGCGATTGCGATGGGTGCTTGGCGATGGCTGGTCCATCTCTGCTGCCACGCCAACCCAAGCACGCGCGCGCAGCGGCCAACTAGTTTGGCAAGACCGACGCGGCCGCGGTGGCGCTGACCGCTGGGCACATCCCAGTGGGCACTTCAATACGAGTCGGCGGCTTGGGCGGGCGTGGTATCCAGGCAACGCCGACAACGGTAGGCACGATGATGATAGTAACGATGTTGGTGTCGATGTCGACATCGACGTCGGCGCGGCCAGTGCGGACGCCGATGCTGATCACGCCGACGACGATGACGGTGTTTTCGGGTCAGAGATGAGGGTTTTGGAAAGAGTCTGACATGCGCGAATGGCCGACGTGCGAGAGAGGCCCGCATGGTATTATTGAACACGGGTCGTGCCCCTCCAGCACGCGCGCGAGGGCGTGATAATGATGTCGGCATGCGGCGCGAGTGGCCCGTTTGACAGAATTCCATGAACGTGTTGAAACAGTATGGTTCTCTTACGAATTCGCAAGAGCGCGAGCACACGCGGTTTTGAAAACAGATGTTGCGAAACCGCGTGCTTGTTGTATGTGTTTTGGACGTTCGGTTTTGAAACCGCTACGCAACCGAAGGTTTTTCCCAACCATCCTGTCGTGTTGGGTCCTCGTTTTGAAAAGACGGCGCCACGCGTTCTCCTCACCTCACCTCTTCCTCCCTTCCTCCCCCTCCTCCCTCCTCCCTGCGCTCTTCCCCCCACCCAGTACAGCGTTTCGTGGCCGCATATGGAGCTCCACCAGAGGCCCCAGTGGCTGCGTTCGCATGACAGCACCGCGCCCATTTCGGCACACCCCTTACATGTTTCGTGGCCCCACAGGGAGCTCCACCGAAGGCTCCAGTAGTTGCGTTCGCATGACACCACCGCCCCCATTTCGGCACACCCCTCCCACGTTTCGTGGAGCTGTACCGAAGGCTCCAGCGGCTGCGCTTGCATGACAGCACCGCGCCCATGTCGGCATACCCCATTGACGCTTCGTGGCCCCATAGGGAGCCCGACCGAAGGCCCCAGCGGCTGCGCTCGCATGACACCACCGCACCAATTTCACCACACTTTTCACACGTTTCGTGGCCCCATTGGATATCCACCGAAGGCCCCTGTGGTTGCGCTCGCATGACACCACCGCCCCCATGTCGGCACACCCTTCTCACGTGTCGTGGCCAATTTGAAGCTCCGCCGAAGGCCCCAGTGGCTGCGCTCGCATGGCAGCACCGCACCCATGCCGGCAGACCCCTCGCATGCTTCGTGGCCGCATAGGGAGCTCCACCGAAGGCCCCAGCGGTTGCGCTCGCATGACACCACCGCCCCCATGTCCGCAAGCCCCTCACACTGTTCGTGGCCCCATAGGGAGCCCGACTTAAGGCCCCAGTGGCTGCGCTCGCATGGCACGACCGCACCAATTTCAGCACACCCTTCACAGGCTTCGTGGCCCCATGGGGAATTCCACCGAAGGCCCCAGTGGTTGCGCTCGCATGGCACCACCGCCCCCATTTCTGCACACCTTTTCACATGCTTCGTCGCATAAGACAACCGCACCCATGTCCCTCATTCGTTTTGTGGCCCCACAACGAGCTCAACGATGTGCCCGGTGGCTGCGCTCGCCTGAGAGCACCGCACACATTACGGCACACACCTCGCACTCTTCGTGGCCCACATGGGACTACAACCGAAGGCCCCGGCGGCTGCGCTCGCATGACACCACCGCGCCCACGTTGGTACACCCCTCACACGTTTCGTTCCCCATAGGGAGCTCCACCGAAGACAGGACCATCACCTGCGCTATTTATTATTGCGTATGGTTGGATCCTTCGCCAGGATGGTCTGACGGATTTCGGCATGCGCGCGCGACGGCGCGCGCGTGTGCACATCGTTTTTTCCCCAACCAGCTTGGGGTGGTGTGTCTTCGTTTTGAAAAGATAGCGCCCCGCGTCACTTCACCGTCCGTCCTCCCCCCTTCTACCATCATCAGCGTTATCATCATCATCATCACCATAAATAGCATCATCATCGACACTGCCATCGTCATCGTCATCATCATCATCGCCGCCATCGCCACCACCATCGCCACCCATTTCGGCACACACCCCACACGCTTCGTGGCCCCATAAGGAGCTCCACCGAAGGCCCCAGTGGCTGCACTCCCATGGCGACAACGCACTCATGTCGGCACACCCCATCACACGCTTCGTGGCCTCATAGGGAGCTCCGCCGAAGAACCAAGTGGCTGTTCTCGCATGACACCACCGCACCAATTTCAACACGCCCCTCACACGTTTCGTGCCCCCATAGGGAGTTCCACCGAAGGCCTCATTGGCTGCGCTCGCATGGCAGCACCGCGCACACTCAGGCACACCCTTCACACGTTTGGTGGCCCCATAGGGAGCTCCACCGAAAGCCCAAATGGCTGCGTTCGCATGACACCACCGCGCCGATTTCGACACACCCTTCACACGTTTCGTGGCTCCATATGGAGCTCCACCAAATGCCCCAGTGGCTGCGCTCGCGTGACACCACCGCGCCCATTTCGGCATACCCCTCACACGTTTCGTGGCCCCATAACGAGCTCCACCGAAGGCCCCAGTGGCTTGGCTCGCATTACACAGCCGCACCCATGTCGGCACACCCCTCACACGCTTCGTGGCCCCATATGGAGCTCCACCGAAAGCCCCAGCGGCTGCGCTCGCATGGCACCACCGCGCCCACTCCGACACACCCCGCACGCGCTTCGTGGCCGCATAGGGAGCTCCACCGAAAGCCCAAATGGCTGCGCTCGCATGGCACGACCGCACCGATTCCGGCACACCCCTCACACGCTTCGTGGCTCCATATGAAGCTCCACCGGGGGCCCCAGTGGTTGCGCTCGCATGACACCACCGCCCCCATGTGGGCACACCCTTTCATACGTTTCGTGGCCCCATAGGGAGCTCGACCGAAGGCCCCAGCGGCTGCGCTCGCATTGCACCGCTGCGCGTATTTCGGCACACCCCTCACACGCTTCGTGGCCCCATAGGGAGCTCCACCGAAAGCCCAAATGGCTGCGCTCGCATGACACCACCGCACCGATTTCGACACATCCTTCAAACATTTCGTGGCCCCACAGGGAGCTCCACCGAAGGCTTCAGTAGTTGCGTTCGCATGACACCACCGCCCCCATTTCGGCACACCCCTCCCACGTTTCGTGGCCCCATATGGAGCTCTACCGACAACGATTCCAACACTTGCGCCTAACAACTCCATCTGGTCGTGTCCTTCGCCGAGATATTTCTGCTGCGAAGGATTCTCGCGACGGCACGCGCGCAAGAGTGGTAGAACGATTCCGACTGGTGCTATGTATGTGGTGCAACCTATGTGGTGCATAGTTTGTTGTGCAATCTATGTTGTGCCATATATATATATATACACATATATATATATGTATATGTACGATGTGCAGACCATGTGGTGCATCGCAATGCACAGCAAGGCCCAGCTGACGGGTGGCGACGAGGCGGCGACAAAGCGGCGACGGCGACTACATAGCCGTTAGAGCTGCACACCGACCCAGACGACGGGCGGCGACGAGGCGGCGACGGGGCGGCGACGGCAACTACAGCCGCCAGAACGGTACAGCGGCTCAGACGACGGGCGGCGACGAGGCGAAAGCGGGGCGGCGACGGCGACTACATACCTTTCAAATCGGCACACCAGCCCAGTTCCTGTGGACCCGAAGTAAGAACCCATAAGTGCAAAGTCTGCTTGGGGAATTACGTACGTTAGGAGGATGCGAGATCGGGAGGATCAGGGCTGCGCCCACCCAAGTGGAAGGGGCAGCCCCTGCCGCCATCTCGCTTCCTGGGGGTGGGGGGGGCGCCATCACATAGCGTCACCGCGCGCCCTTCCCCCTGGTCTTGGGCTCTTGGATTGTTTCGGGTCGCCCCCGCTCCTCGAACCCCATTGGGGGTCGAGATCCCAAGTCTGCGGTGGGGCTCACGAAACGGAGCGCCCCCCTCAGGTGTCTGTTATCTGTGCGCTGGCAGCGGGGCGGCACCCAGGGTGACAAACCGATGGGGGGGGGAAAGCAGGCAGTGTGTGGATGCTGCAGGGCGGCTCCCACCGTGACGCCTTCACACTGTACAGAATCGCTGCCCCTCCAAAGGGTCGCCGTGGCGGGCCGACCCAAGCACATGCGGCGTCCTAGATCAGCACCGGCATGTGAAAAGGCCGTACCTACTTCTGTCAACCGGCGATCCCTGAAAAATCCGCTGGCCCCGTCGTGATAGCCCAGCGTAGGGATGAGCTTCTTCCTCCTCGTCTTCCTCCTCCTCCTCCTCCTCCTCCCCTTCCCCATGCTCCCTCTCGCGCCCTTCTGTGCGATTTTGTGCAAAGCAGTGTCCAGCAATACCAAGCGGTGCCAAGGAACGCGATACAATGGCAAGCAATGGACACCAGCGCAAAGCAATGCATGGCACGGCGTAGCAATGCAAAGCAATGCCATGCAAAGCATTGCAATGAAAGCGAAGTAAAGTAAAGCAATGCAAAGCAAAGCAATGCAATTTGCAATGTGCAGCAATGCAAAGCCATGCAAGCAGCGCGCCGCAATGCACATCAAGGCGCAGACGACGGGCGGCGACGGGGCGGTGACGGGGCGGCGACGGCGACTAGGTAGCCGCCACATCTGCACACCGGCCCAGACGGCGGGCGGCGACAAGGCGGCGACGGGGCGGCGACGGCGATTCCATAGCTGCCAGGGCGGGACACCCGCCCAGACGACGGGCGGCAAAGAGGCGGCGACGGGTCGGCGACGGCGATTACACAGCCGCCAGAGCGGCACACCGACCCAGACGACGGGCGGCGACGAGGCGGCGACGCGGCGGCGACGGCGACTACATAGCCGCAAGAGCGACACACCAGCCCAGACTACGGGCGGCGACGAGGCGAAGGCGGGGCAGCGACGGCGACTACATAGCCACCAGATCGACACACCACACCAGCCCAATTTCTGTGGACCAGAACTAAGGGCCCCTAAGTGCAAGCACTGTCTGGGGAACTTGATGCGCTGCCCTATATCATCACTCCACGTGTTTCCCTTGTCCTTCCCCTCCAAGTGGCGGGCGGAAGCCCAATCTACTTCCAACGCATCCCTGCCCATACCCCCAGCGTCACGAATCTCTCTCAACGTGAACCGCCAGAGGTCTCAATCCCAGAACAAGTTTTGTTCATCTTGCGTCGTTGTCTGTCGGTCCCCGGGCCTGGCGATGGCACCCAGAGGCCGAACGCCGCCAAAACCTTCTCGTCGTGATTGTTCCACGACGCGAGGGGGCTTGGGTTTTTTTGTGTTTCTACTCGCTTCTTCCGGACGGGGGGTGGTGTCCTCACTCGCCGAAGGACGACGCCGGCAGGCTCGGGGAGCTGATGTCGCCGAGGCGGCTGCGCTGGCTCGGCTGGGGCCGCTGGGGCCTGCAGGACCCGCCGGAGGTGCGCTGTCTCGTGGAGGTGCCGAGGGCAGGGACATGAAGTGGATTTCCGCGGTGCGGATTGTTGTGGATGTTGTTGTTGTTGTTGTTGTTGTTGTTGTTGTTGTTGTTGTTGTTGTTGTTGTTGTTGTTGTTGTTGTTATTCTTGGCTTTGTTGTTGAACTCTCATTGTTGAAGAATTATTAGTGTTGATCCCCCTTCATCCAGTGACCACTGTTTTTCAATCGAAGTGCTTCCCCCGGGGCTCGCACCCTGTTTTTTTATCCGGGAAAGTCACTCGGCTCAAACTTGCCCCTTGGCCCCCGGTTTACAACAACAGCGGCTCCCGCCTGACCATTCCTCACAATGTATTCCCAAATCGCGCCCTCGCGCGAACCCTCCTCACAATTCATGTACGCATCGCGCTCTCGCGTGGGACTTCCTCGCAATTCATTCAGACGATGCGCCCTCAGCGCTCAGGAGTCACTCTCTCGCTTGGGCTTTTCTCACGATCTACTTGGGAATCGCGCTATCGCTTGAGACTTCCGCGCGATTCATGCAGGACCCACGCTTCAGCAACCCGCCTGCTCGACCTGGTCGCCTGGGCCCGCCTTCCCGACCTGCCCGCTACGGGTCTGCGCACCCGATCTGCCCGTCTGGTTCTACCACTTGTTTTCTGCTCCTTTGCCCCGCCTCCTGCTAAGTTCTCTCGTGCTCCATTCGTTTTCCTGCCCCTTCCACCCGTCCTCTCTTCTTTTTCTGAGGGGCTGAATGCACGTGGCAAGTACGGAAGATATACCCCCCAGGGGGTAGGATCGAAGACGACGAAGTCGGGTACCGAGGGTTTGGGATGTACGTATTGATTGGCACGCGAGCAGATAGGAGCGAACAGTTTCAAAATCAGCATTATTGTTGATTGTTGTTGTTGAGCTCTCACTGCAGACGAATAGTCATTGTTGATCCCCCTTCGGTGACCATTGTATTTTGTTCAGTTGAACTGCTCTCCCCGGGGCTCGCACCCTGCTTTTATCAAGGACAGTAGCTCGGCTCAAACTGGGCCTGTGGCCCCTGGTTTACATTCACAGCGGCTTCCGCCTGATACTTCCTCACGATGTATTCCCAAATCGCGCTCTCGCGCGGGACGTCCTCACACTTTGTATACAGATTGCGCTCTCGCGCGGGACGTCGTCGCAATTCATTCAGACGATGTGCCCTCGGCGCTCAGGAATCACGCTCTTGCCTTGACTTTTTCTCGCGATGTGCTTGTGATTCGGCAGGTGAGGAAGATAAGCCCCCAAGGGGGTGCGATCGAAGACGACGAGGGTGGGTACCGAGGGCTTGGGATATACGTATTGATTGGCACGTGAGCAGATAGGAGCGAACTGTCATATAATGATTGTTGTTGTTATTGTTGTTTGTGTTGCTGTTGTTGTTCTAGTTGTTGTCCGTGCTATTATTGTCACTGTCGTTGTATATTCGTGTTTAAAGAATAACTATTGCTGATCTCCGGGAACGGTTCCGCGCGCTCTCGTATTGACTCCGGCTACATTTTCTATTGCAGCGAAGCTCCTGCTCGAGCGTTGGCTTGAGTGTAAAAGTGGTTCTTGGAGGCCTGCCTACGACGACAACGGCTCCCGTTCGATATTTCCTCACAGTTTACCCGAGACACCTTGGCCAGAGAGGCCCCCGAATGCAGGAACGGCGCTCTCGCTCGAGATTTCCTCGCAATTCAATCAAGTTGGCGGAGGTCCAGGCACGACGTCAAGGGCTCCTGCTCGATACTTCCTCACGATTTGCTCCGAGAGCCCCTGGCCAGGAAGGCCCCCGAACTGACGGCGCTCTCGCTCGAGACTTTCTCGTGATTCAGTGAATTTGGTGGAGGCCCAACTACGACGACAAGGGCTCTCGGTCGATACTTCCTCAGGATGTATTCGCAGAGGCCCTTGCCAGAGAGGCCCCCGAACTCAAGAGTGGCACTCTCGCTCGAGATTCTTTTTATAATTCTGGTAAGCTGGTGGAGGCCCAGACACGGTGACGGTTCCCGTTCGATGCCTTTCAATATGGATTCCAAGAGCCCCTGGCCTGGCCAGGGAGGCCCCCGAACTCATGAACGGCGCTCTCGCTCGAGAGTACATCGCACTTCAGTCAATGGCCGACAAGGAAGACATTCCCCCCGAAAGGGGGTGCGACGAAGACGAAGTGGGGTATACAGAATGCAAAACACGCGTGCCAGTAAGAACGAACAGTCTCAAAATTAGTATTGTTGTTGTTGATGTTGTTGTTGTTGGTGTTGTTGTTGTATTTAGTGTTGGTGTTGTTGTTATTGATTGTTGTTGTTGTTGTTGGTGTTGTTGTTGTTGAACATTATTACTTCTAAAGAATAATTATTGTTGGGGCCCCTGGTGCACGACCCCCCCGCCGCGCCTAGGCCGCAGCCACATTTTCATCATTTTCGTGAGGAAGTCTCAGGCAAAACGGGTTGGTCCGGATCCGGTTGTTTTGTTACGGCCCGCTTTCCCTTGCAAAAAACAAGCTAAAGTGGACATTTCTTGTTCTAACATAACCAAACTTCAAGAATCCCTTGCAAAAAATCAGGTAAAGTGGACATTCGCGCGCGCAAGACGAAATCCTTCCAAAACCTTAGTTTTCGTAGCGATTTTAACATAAAAACATCAAAAAACCAATGGTTTTTCAAAAAAAATGTCAAAATTCATCCCGCGCGCTCTTGCGGATTCGTAGGAAACCCAACACTTTTTAAACATTTCTGTCAAACGGGCTTTTGCGAGCAACTTTTTCGAACTTCTGCAACAACGGTTGCGCACCTGCCAGGGCCATCATCCCTGTCAAATAATACCATGCGGGACACATTCGTTTTTTCTTCGCGCGCGCACGCCGTCGTCGTCGGCCGCGGGGCCCTGAATAGTAGCCACGGTCGTCCGCATGCCACGAAGTGAAGTGTCCGAACGTCATAGGGCGGGAAGCTGGGTGTGGGTGGTGGCGAAGAGTCGTTTGGAAATTTGGTAGAGCTTGAACCGGCCCCCCCACAAAGTGGGGGTATTGCCCGCCTCCTATGAAAACCCTGGCACTGGTGAGAACGGAGTGTCCCCACGTGCTAGTAATTGTTGTTGTTGTTGTTGTTGTTGTTGTTGTTGTTGTTGTTGTTGTTGTTGTTGTTGAACATTATTTCTTCTAAAGAATAATTATTGTTGGGACCCCTGGTGCACGACCCCCCCGCCGCGCCTAGGCCGCAGCCTCATTTTCATCATTTTCGTGAGGAAGTCTCAGGCAAAACGATGTGGTCCAGATCCGGTTGTTTTGTTGTCCCCCGTTTTCCCTTGCAAAAAATAAGCTAAAGTGGACATTTCTTGTTCTAACATAACCAAACTTCAAGAATCCCTTGCAAAAAATAAGGTAAAGTGGACATTCGCGCGCGCAAGACGAAATCCTTCCAAAACCTTAGTGTTCGTAGCGATTTTAACATAAAAACATCAAAAAACCAATGGTTTTTCAAAAAAAAAAATGTCAAAATTTCATCCCGCGCGCTCTTGCGGATTCGTAGGAAACCCAACACTTTTTAAACATTTCTGTCAAACGGGCTTTTGCGAGCAACTTTTTCGAACTTCTGCAACAACGGTTGCGCACCTGCCAGGGCCATCATCCCTGTCAAATAATACCATGCGGGACACATTCGTTTTTTCTTCGCGCGCGCACGCCGTCGTCGTCGGCCGCGGGGCCCTGAATAGTAGCCACGGTCGTCCGCATGCCACGAAGTGAAGTGTCCGAACGTCATAGGGCGGGAAGCTGGGTGTGGGTGGTGGCGAAGAGTCGTTTGGAAATTTGGTAGAGCTTGAACCGGCCCCCCCACAAAGTGGGGGTATTGCCCGCCTCCTATGAAAACCCTGGCACTGGTGAGAACGGAGTGTCCCCACGTGCTAGTAATTGTTGTTGTTGTTGTTGTTGTTGTTGTTGTTGTTGTTGTTGAACTCTCACTACTAATTATTGATACCCCTCCGGGGCACGCTGTTTTTCAATTAAAGTGTTTCTTCTGGGGCCCGCACCTTGTTTTTAAAAGGGAGCACGATGGGGTCACCAAACTAGGCCACTGGCCGCCGTCCCCTGGTTTACAACAACAGCGGCTCCCGCCGGATCGCGCTCTCGAGCGGGACGTCTACACAATGTATACAGGACTTGCACTCTCGCGTGGGACTCCCTCGCCATTTATTCAGACGCCGCGCCCTCGACACTCAGGACTCACGGACTCGATGTGGATTTCCTGAGATGGGAATCGCGTTATCGCTCGAAACTTCCTCTGCTCGACCTGGCCGCCTGGGCCCGCCTTCCCGACCCGCTTGTTAGGGTCTACCCGCCCGATCTGCCCGTCTGGTTCTGCCACGTTCTTTCTGCGCCTAGCCTCTGTCCTGCTACTCTCTCTCTCGTGCTCCACCCTCCTCCCTCCCCCATTGTCCCTTCCTTCCATACGTCCTCTCTTCCCCTGCCTTAGAGGCTGCAAGAAATACAAGTTGCAGGTAAGAAAGGTATATAACCCCAATGGGTTACGCTCGAAGACGAAGAGGGCGGGTATCGATGGGTTTGGACATACGTGTTGAGTGGTCCGCGAGCAGATAAGAGCGAACAGTCTTAAAATTATTCTTGTTGTTGTTGATGAGACCGTGTTTCTGGGGCCCGGTTGCGTTTCGCCCCCGGGGTGGGCGCAACGCCACCGCGCAACGGTCGAGCGCGAGCGTGGTTGAGTTGCGACCTCCCCTCCGCGAGTTGCGCCCTCGAGTGCGCGAGTTGCGCCACCCCCTTGCGTGTCTTGTGCGGCTTTCGCGGCGAGCCCCATAGGGTTTTGCGGCACTCCGTATCCGATGTGTAGAGCATCCTGTACAGGCCGTATTGGATCTCGTACAGGCCGCATCGGATTTGTATAGGACCCGTGTTGGATTTGTATCGGGCTCCATACAGGCCGCATGGGTCGGATCCCATGCAGGCCGTATGTGATCTGTGTCGGATCCCATACAGGCCAGTGGGGATCTGTGTCGGACCCCGAACAGGCCGAATGGGATCTGTATCCGATCCCATGCAGACCGTATTGGTTTTGTATTCCATACAGGCCGCATGGGATCTGTATCGGGCACCATTCAGGCCGTATTGGATTTGTATCGGATCCCACACAGGTTGTATGGCTGTTTCGGATCCCATAGAGATCGGCCGTATGGGGTCTGTAGCGGATCCCATACAGGCCGTATGGGGTCTGTCTCGAATCCCATACAGGCCGTCTGGGATCTATTTCGGCACACACATACACACACACACACCTCATACGGTTCGTGGCCCCACAGGGGGCACAACCGAAGGTTTCGGGCCTATTTCGGCACACCCCTCACATTGCTCGTGGCCCCACGGGGGGCGCAACCAAAGGTTTTCGCGGCCCACAAAGGGGCTCCAGCGAATTCGGGTCCATGTCAGCACACACCTCACACGGTTCGCAACCGAAGGCATCGGGTCCATTTCGGCATGCCCCACAGTTTGTGTCCCCACAGGGGCGCAACCGAAGGCTTCGGGTCCATTTCGGCACACCCTTCACACAGTTCCAGGCCCCACAAGGGGCGCAATCGAAGGCTTCGGGCCTATTTCGGCACACCCTTCATTCGGTTCGTGGCCCCAAAGGTGGCACACCCGCAGTCTTCGGATCCATCTCGGCGCACCCCTCACACTGTTCCTGACCCCGCAGGGGGTGCAACCGAAGGCTTCGAGTCCATTTCGGCGCACCCCTCACACGGATCGTGGCCCCACAGGGTGTTCCACGCTGGCTGTTGTAACATTCCCACAGAGTTGTAGATTTTATACCATCCCCATCGAGTTCCAAGTGGGTATTGTACCATCCCACCATCCCTAAGCGTTCCCAGAAGATCTTGGGCCATCCTTATAGGGTTCTCAGTAGATGCTGCATTCTGATTTCTAAAAGAGTAGTCGATTCTACCCCCCCTGGAATGAACGATCCACCTTTTCGTCGTACAATTTGCGTACGGTTCTGCCCCATCGTCCTTCCGAAATTTGAACTCATACCATCCCAGCCCAGCCGGTATCGCCCCCCCGCCATCCTCTGCAATAAATACTATGCGCCCACTCTCGTGTATCAAAAACCATCAGTTTCCACAAATCCCTTGCAACACATGGGACGAGGTGCACACGCGCGCGTCGTCGCGCGCGCACGCCTAAATCCTTGAACAAAAACCTTCATCGTCGGAAGGGTTTCAATATCGATTGTCACGAAAACATACAACAGCCACATGGGCAAAACGAATGTTCAAAACAAGTTAGCGCCCGCGCTCTTGCGAATCCTTTAGAAGAGGACAGGTTTTTCAAAAACTTATAAAATTCTTCCAAATTTGCCTCTCGCGCGCGCGTGTCAGAATCGTCCCAACGCCCTTGCGCACGTGCTGTCGCAAGAATCCCCCGCAACAAATGTGACTGAGCGCCCACCCGCGCATCGTCGCGCGCGCATGCCGCGATCCTTCAAAACCCTCACGTGTCGTATGGATTTCAGCACTGTCCCGAACACATGTATAAACACATGGTGCTGCACCATCAGTTTACAAACATGTTTACTTTCCGGCTCCCGCGAATCCTGCAGAAGGTCATGAGTTTTTCACGCTGCCATGAAGTTCTGCCAAACGGGCCCCGCGCGCTGCACGTCGAAATCATCCGGGCGCCCTTGCGCGCGGGCAGGGAGGGGGGGGCACGACCCGTGTCAGATAACACCATGCGGGCCCCTCTCGCGCGTCGGCCGCGCTCGCATGTCGAGCTACGCCAGAACCTTCATCGCCGACGCGAGGACGCCGTCGTCGTCGTCGGCGTGAACAGCATCGGCGCCGTCACTGGCCTTGCCGTCGTCGTTGTCACCATCGTCACCAGCATCGCTACCATCATCATCGCGCCTACCGTTGTCGACCTTGCCATGATACCTTGTCCGCCAAGTCGCCGATTCGCCTTGAAGTGCCCGCTTGGAAGTGCCCAGCGGTCAGCGCCGCCGCGGCTGAGTCGGTCGCAACAAACTAGCTGGCCATTGCGCGCGCGAGCATGCGCGGGCTAGCGCGGCCGCAGCGATGCACCAGCCAACTCCATGCTCTCACCGCAATCGCCGCCGCTTGGGCTTTGCAGACCAAGTTGCGGGTGGGTGGGATGATTGCGCGAGCAGTGGAGTGGACAACTCATTGCGGACAGCAATTCATTGCACCCCATGTGATGCACTGCATGGGCTGCATCATATCGATTTCACAACACAGGTGGCCCCACATAGATTGCATCACACAGATTGCACCACATAGGTTACAGATCATCGATTCCAGATTGCACAGAATAGGCTGCACTACATAATTTGCACCACATCGATTGCAGAACATCTTTCGTTTCACACCGATGGTGCCACCTAGATTGCTTCACGGATGTAGCACCACCCATACGGCTCCAAACAACCAGTTTGGCGTCAACGCTGGTTACCATGGTTGTGATCAGGACATCTTTTGTTCTTCCAAACACGTGCCGTGATAGGCCTACGGGAATGCCAGGACGGTCGGACCTTGCTCAGCTTCGCGCGCAGTAGCGCGCGCAGCTCTCCCGAGGTGCCCGGGCTCCCGCCGCCAAAGGCGGGCGGCTTCCTCCGCGTCCTCGCGCACGCCGTCGACGGCCCCCTGGCGGACGCCTCCGACGCCGGCCGCCGGCGCCGCCAGCGGCTGGATGCGGAGCTGCGCGCGCACCGAGTGGACGTCGCCTGCCTGCACGGCCTCGACCCAGAGGAGCACACGAGTCGGTTGCGCGTGTGTAGGCCTCCGAGCAGATGGGGTCGGAGGATCGTGCCGCATGGCCGCTGCGGCTATATGTGGAGCCCGATTTTCTTCACGCAGGCGTCGCCGATGCATCGCCGACGTCGCCGATGCATCGGCGACGTATCGCCGATGCGGCGCAATCCTCCGACCCCATCTACTCCGACCCCATCTAGAAGGCCTTTAGCGTAAGAGTGAGCTCTCGCCGGAGTGAGCTTTGGTGTGGGCACGCCGGGGTCCCCAGACGGCTGAATGCGATACGATAGCAGCGGCCTGCGCGCTGGGGTTTATCCCCCTCGCGCCCCCCCCAAAGCCGCGCACCAAAGGTCACTCCAGCCTAGTGTCATTCCTACGGGCAGCCAATCGAAGAACAGAGAACTGCATGAACATAATAATCTCCCAGAGCTCCGCGCGGACCAGGCCCCCAGATCGGCGCCGGGCGCCCCTTGCGGCACCTGTGGAGCCGCCCCTGGCGCGTTCCGCACGCCATGGAGGGGGGCCCAGCGCCGATCCAAGAAATCCGCGCGCACCTCAGCGAAGTCATGTTCATGCCGTTTCTTTTTTTGAGCTGCGGCATCCGACGTCCAGACCCGACCGGGCCCCCAGGTTTTGGGACGTCTTCGTCGGTTCCCAGAGGTCTTCTCGTCTCCTGGTGCATTCCAGCAGCTGCGCCTCGTCGAGAGCAGTCCAGGGGTGCTCGGATCGTCCGGATCGGCCGCTAGAGGCCCGAGTTATGGCCATAAGATTTGATATCCTCGCGTCGGGGAAACCACGAAGGAATGATTCTTGCTAGGTTCGGACTCTGAGGGCCCTCGCCGGGCCCCAGGGCCGTCCAAGGATGATTCTGGAGGGAAACCCAGTCCTGGGGAAAGGGGTCGAGCCCTCGGGGGTCCACGTGGTGAGAACATCACTGCACCCGGGGTTTTTCGTTGTCCCTGTTTGCTCGGGTCGGTCCCTCGCTCGGCTCTGTTCGGGTCCTGGTCCGTCCCTCGCTTCTTTCGGCCCTTCCTCGGGCCCCTCGCTCGTCGTTTCGGCGCCACGGGCAGGAGTGTTCGGCAGACGATCACCCGCGCGCAAATCAAAAAAGCACCCGGGGTCTGGGCCTGGGTCGTGAGAAGCCACGGCGTGGACAGATCTCAGCCGGAGGTCCCGCGATCCCCTCCTACTCCTAGGCCTCCCAGAGAAAGTCGGATCAGATGGGGTCGGAGGGTCGCGCCGCATCGCCGATGCATCGCCGATGCGGCTCGATGCGGAGCCCGATGTTCTCCACGCCGACATCGCCGATGCATCGCCGATGTCGCCGATGCATTGCCGATGCATCGGCAAATGTATCGCCAACGTAGCGGTGACGCGGTGCGACCCGACCCCATCTAGGAGGCCTCTGTCTGCACTTCGCGGTGTGCCTCAGGCCGCATCGTTCTACGGATAAAGGGCCCCGGTGTTTGGAGCGGGGGCGGGAGAGCTTGCCGTGCTGTTCGGCGGAGATACAGAGTATCAATGGCACGCGCGCCGACCTTCAAAACTGCGCGTGTGATCCGATCGTTCTTGGTGCAACTTCCTGATACTTCTTCAACGGCTGCACACCGATTGGGTCGTCTGCTGGGCGTGACATTGATACCTCCCCCTCATCCGCTTCCTCCTCCTCCTCCTCCTCCTCCTCCTCCTCCTCCTCCTCCTCCTCCTCCTCTCCCCGAGTTCTTTTCGAGACGCCCAGATGTCAACAGGAGGAGGGCGGGCGCGACGTCGCGGCGGCCTTCTTCGGCTGGGGCTACTGCGGGTATTCGAATGCAGAAAAGCAGGGCTGGACCTAAACGCTGTTTTGCTGGACTTCGGCTGTGTTTTGCTTTTCGCTTAGGGAGGGAAGTACAGGAAAGCAGGTGGAACAAGACGAACAACAACGTTTAGGTCCAGCCCTGCAGAAACTCATTGCGCAAACATGAACTGTCGCAGGTCCACACGCATTTGTTGAGTCGGCGTTGGACCCCTGGCGGCGCCTCCGGCGCCGCCCCTTGCGCGATCCGCGCCCGGGGGGGGGGATCCAGCGCCGACCCAAGAGATCCGCGCAGACCTCCGAAAGGTGATGCTTACAGTCGGCGCATCAAATAGGAGGTCAGACTGCCAGCAGGTGGCCCATACGGAAACCTCCTGTCCCCCAGGCGCCCGAGGAGGCCACCGAACAGCCGGGGCACCGCGTGGCGACTAAGATGGACGACGGAGTTGCCCCTAGATTACTTCTGGCAAGGTTTCTGGTCGCGTGTGCTTACTGGGTGCGCATGTTTTTGTGTTGTTTGCCCCCTTCTTCAAGAGGCCCCGAGCCGTTCCCTGGGGGCAGCTTTTTCGTCACGGGCCCGTTTTTGATGGCCCCGCGGCCAAGCAGCGGGGCCTGGGGGCCGAAATCGGGACAACATCGATCGGACACAACAGAAATCCGATTTTCGGGGACAGTCAGCACGCACAGCAAGGATGAGCCATCTTCCCAAATGTACCCTTGCATCTGCTCCTTCGACCCCATCCTCAGCGACTTTCGCTGGCCAGCCTCGTTCGAACAACGTGAACATGAGCCTCGGAGGCCCTTGCATCCTTACCACGCATCCTTAGGATGCGGGTTGACTGTTTGCGGTCGGGATCTTTGGGATCGCATGTCGCTCCGCCGGCTCTGGCCCACCAATACCTCCGCGCGACACGCTGTCCTATCCTTGGTACCCCAGCGTCCTCGTCCCGAGCTTGTCCGAGCTTCCCGTCGAGCGGAGCCGAGCGACACGCCGTCCACTCGCGAAGCGCAGCGTGCCGCCGGGGCTGCCGCCGCGACACGCTCTCGAAAAATGTCTGGCCGTGCGGGTCCTTTCCATGGTAGATCGCGCGAGCTTTGTATACCGCCGTGCTTCCGTCTTCCGAGGACACAGGCGTGGTTTCGCGTGCGGTAATCGATGAGATAGCGCCGATTTAGCGTCAACTCGCGTCGATCAGCGTCGATGCAGCGTCGACGAGCGTCGGCTCGCAAGAGCCAGCAATATGGCACGGGGAGCCCTCTGCCTGGTGGCCACCGAACTGCCCAAACGTTCCTGTCCGTAGAATCGAGGCGCTGACAGCCCTCCGCCTCCACCTTCTGTGCCTCCCGACCTCCGCGGAAGGCGCGGAAGGCTCCCTCGAAAGTCACGGAGACCCCACGCCAGCCAAGGACACCCACACAGACCAAGTTGAACAAGGGGCGGAAGGTCATTAGGGCGGAAGGTCCGGAAGGATGCGGGTGAGGCTTGGCATCGCTCGGACGTGTGCATTTTTCTTTCGGCGAGGGCCATCGAGGAGCATCCTTGATCGTTTGGCGAAAACACCACGTACGAAACCAAAAAAAAGCACATGGATGGACGTCCGAGCGATGGCCAGGAGGGGAGCAGGACCACTTCCGGGCTCAGGGGGGGGGGGCTCGGGCTGCCGGGCGCCGCCCCTCGGGCCCGGGTCGCGTGGAGCCTGTTTTCTTTTGGGGGCTCCGCCTCGGCCCGCCGTGGCCTTGGCGAGCACCTCTCTCGCTCCTGCTTGGCCTCGCTCGGACGTGTGCACTTTTCCTTCGGCGAGGAGCATCGAGGAGCATCCTTGATCATTTGGCGAAAAAAATACACCAGGCACGAAACCGAAAAAAAAAGCACAGGGAATGGACGCCCGAGCGATGGCCAGCCTGCGTTCTGGCGGTCCGCCCGGCAGCGCCACGAGACCGCAGTGGGGTCCTCTCCAGGGCTCGTCTCGGTGCCTCCGATGCGATGCAGCTCCGCTCCGGTGGCATCCGGTTCCGATTCGATTCGGCTTCGGATTCCGATTTTCGGGGGCAGAAAAGAGGGGGTGATGACTAGGGGGCGTGGATATCATGGCGTGGGCTATGATATTTCCCCAGATTTCATGGCGCCTCTTCTTATTTCATTACGTCCCTGGTCCCCCCGCTGGGCCGCGCACATGCCGCTGGTCATGATTTGCACCCCCCCTCTTGGACACCCCCCTCTTGGCCGCTCCCGAGAATTGGGACCCGATTTCTCAATGGAGGCCTACTAGCCTGCGGATGTCTGCCGATTCGGCTTTTCCCGACTCGGCTGCCGACCTCCGTCGATCCGATCCATGTCGATTTCCGATCCGACTTGTCGATTCGATTCTGGGCTCTCCTGAAAGGGCACAGCACGATGCCGAACTCAGCGACGCAGCCGTCAGACCACCGAGCCACCGCCAAGCGCCGCGCACACGCGCGCAAGCCTAGCGTCCAGCCAATCCGAAACAGGCATTTTGGTTGTACCGCGGCTCGAGCAAACGAGTGTTTGTTGCACGAGGGGGCGTGGACGAACCGGGAAAATTATGGGTTTCAAGTCCCATGGGGGAGGGGTGGAGCCCGGGGGGCTGGAAATCATGTTTTTCGTAGCCTCCCCCCCCCCAGGGCCGTTCGGCCCTGGGGGGGGGGATCGCACTAAAACCTGGTGGCCCGTGGAGCACCGCTCGAAAGGCCACCGGTTGGCACGTATCTTAACGTGAAGGTGGATGTAAAGTAGTGACAGAAGACAGAACAAGGAGGAAAGGGAAGGATGACCATGGTCTCGAAGAGGCGGAGAGAAGGCCTTCTCAGAAGGCGGCGGGACTTCTCAGAAATCCTCGCGCCTTATGAGGAGTCTGCTGCATTTCTGCGAAAGGCTGGGGACACTCCTGAGAAGACCCGGGGACGTCCAAGCCTCCTGAGAAGGCCCGCCCCTTCTCACTTCCCCCCGGGCTCGCCGCCGATCCTCGGCTATCCGTCTGGCCGTGCCATGACCGCAGGGGTTCTCTCAGAGGTTTTCGGCTCTTGGTGGCATGTGTTCCCGATGGGTGCTGCCTCCCCAAACGAAGGCCGGCGGCGAGGGCTTGAGCAACACATGTAAACATGACAGAGAGGCGCTGAGGGGGGGAGGAGGAGGAGGAGGAGGAGGAGGAGGAGGAGGAGGAGGAGGAGGAGGAGGAGGAAGAGGAGGAGGAGGAGGAGGACCTGAGACTCGTGGTCGAGGGGCAGCATACTTCCAAGGGGGAGCCTCTCCCAGGTACTTTGCCTCCCGGGGCCGCGGCGGCGACGGCGCCGCGGCCCCCGGCGGACACGCGGAGCGGGTGGCCGCCCTCGCCGCCGAGGCGCTGGGCGCGGCGCCGTGCGAGGCCCGCCTGCCGCAGGCGCTTTCGCGCGGCGGCGACGCCGCTCTCGACGAAGGCGACGACGACGACGACGCTCTCGCGACGACGACGGCGACGGCGACGGCGACGACGGCGACGGCGACGGCGACGACGGCGTCGGCGACGGCGACGGCGGCGACGGCGACGACGACGCTGTCGACGACGGCGACGGCGACGACGGCGACGACGACGCTTTCGACGACGGCGACGGCGACGACGATGACGACGGCGACGACAACGACGACGACGACGAAGTAGGCGACAGCGGACGACGACGACGACGGCGACGACGACGGACGACGGACGACGACGACGCTGCCGGCGACGACGACGACGATGCTGACGACGACGACGGAGAAGACGACGAAACCGACGACGACGACGCTCTCGACGACGGTGGCGATGGACACGGCGGCGACGACAAGGGCAACGGCGACGGAGACGACGACAACGACGACGACCGAGGACGCACGACGGACGATGGCGACGCTGCCGGCGACGACGACGTTGATGCTGACGACGGAGGAGACGACGACGACGACGACGACGACGACGACGACGACGACGACGACGACGACGACGACGACGACGACGACGACGACGACGACGACGACGACTGCGACGGCGACGATGGCGATGCCGTCGACTACGACGACGACGACGACGACGACGACGGACGACGACAACGACGACGACGACGACGACGACGACCGCGATGACGCTGTCGACGACGCTGTCGACGACGACGACGACGACAACGACGACAACGACGGCGACGACGACTACGACAATGACGACTCTACGACGACGACGACGGCGACGACGATGTCGACGATGACGACGACTACGACGACGACGGCGACGGCGGCGACGACGACGGCAACGCCGATGACGGCGTCGGCGACACGATGCTGACGACGACGACGATGACGGTGACGACGACGGCGACGGCCACGGCGACGGCGGCGGCGATGACGGCGACGACGATGACGACGACGACGACGACGGACGACGACGACGACGACGGACGACGACGACGACGACGGCGACGACGACGACGACGGCGACGGCGACGACGACGAAATCGAGGACGACGAATACGACGACAAAGACGACGACGAAAGCGACGACGGCGGCGGCGGCGGCGCCTGCCGCAGGCGCTTCCGCGTGGCGGGGCGGGGAGGGGGCGGTCAGGGGGGGGAGGTCGAATTTCAGCGGATGGTGTCGAAGTCTTCTGTCGCAGGGTGTGTGGGGGTCCCGTAAAGATTGCGGGGGGGGGCCCGACAACGTTGGCTTTAAGCTGCAAGGATTCACGTCTGGGGCTGTTTTCACTGTTTTAGTGCTACGGGGAGGGAGGAGGGAGGAGGGAGGAGATACCCTCTTCCCTGATCGTCGGATTTGCATCCCAATCCAATGACGGTCGCGACCGGTTTGCTTCAAAATCGGCTGCTGATTCTCTCTCTCTCTCTCTCTATCTCTCCACCTCTCTCTCTCTCTCTCTTTCTCCCCCCCTCCCTCTCTCTTTTTTTCTATCCCTTTCCCGTTCTCCCGGCATAGACTTGCTTACATCGAACCGCCAGAAGCAGGGTATATACATGTCCCTCACTCTCTGTCTCGCTCTCACTCGATGTCCCTCCCCCCTGCTCGGAAGCGCGCGGAGAGGCCGCACGTGCTCAAGGGGCATCGGACAGGGAGTCCAGCCCCCCCAGATGATCCAGGAGAGGAGGAGAGGGAGAAGGAGGAGGAGGAGGAGAAGGAGGAGGACGAGGAGGAGGAGGAGAGTGGATGGGGAGGGAGGAGGAGGAGGAGGAGGAGGAGGATGAGGATGAATTGGGAGAGTGGAGAAGGAGAGGAGGGGCGACTGATGCTGGCTGCACGCGCAGGGGGGGCGGCGAGCGGGGGGACGGCCTTTCGAAGAAGGCGGCGTGCATGGTGCTTGGGGGGTGCTGCTCAGAAGCCTTCTTGGGAGCGCCCGGCACCGAGAGGGCCTCTTGCAATCCAAGCGGCCCCCCGCCTTCTTGGAATGCTGCCACGCTCGTCACTCCCCACTACCAACCAGACCATCCAAGCCCCACCCGAAGGCTTCAGAGATCCGACGCTTCGACAAACATCAGAGCGGCCAGTTTGTGGCCGTGTTCGGCTTCTGGGGGCCCTCGCCAGGCCTCGGGACCGTTCAAAAACGATTCAGGACGGAAAACCGGCCGTGGGGATCTGGTCCAATTTACCCACCATTCCCAGCGGGGGGGCGTCGGGGAACAGTGCAAAACACACATATGGATCCGTACCCCCCCCCCCCAGCCCGAAATTTGGGGTCTTCTGGTTTGGTTGGGGTGGTCTGGTAGGCAGCCAGCTGGTGCCACGCCCGTGCGCGCGCCGCCATAGGTGAGGGATAAGGGGGGGGAGGCGAGTGACGACGGAGCAGGGAGGCAGGGAGGGGGGAGCGACGGACAATCAGGAGACGGAGGTGGCCAGGGGAGATCCCAGAAGCGCACGGAGACCCTTCGAGCCCTCGAACCTCGACCCTCATCACCCCGCACGTTCCTGCCCGCAGCCGCCCCGGCCCCAGGCCCATCGAGCCCTCCAACCTCGCCCCCCAGATATCCGACGTCGCCATTGTTTCGCAACGGGGCCTGGGCCCCCTCCCGGAGGCCAGCTCCGGGAAGGCCTCCGGCAAACGTATTGGGAACGAGTGGGAAAACGTTGCTGGACGTCTTCCTCCTCCTCCTCCTCCTCCTCCTCCTCCTCCTCCTCCTCCTCCTCCTCCTCCTCCTCCTCCTCCCCCTCCTCCTCCTCCTCCCCTTCCTCCTCCCCTTCCTCCTCCTTCATCCCGAGTGCCTCTGCCGCTGGTATACTGGGGCCCGTCGCGGGCGCCCGCAGGCCGACGACTGCCGAACGTTGCCCGCCGTCGCTCGCAGCGTCCCAAGCTCGGGGGAGCGTAAGATCGGAGGGCACCAACTATACACCAACACCGATCCTGGCCCAGGATCACCCTGGGCCCAGGATCGGTGTATATGCCTTCTTGCGCAAGGCAGGAGGGCGTATACACCGATCCTGGGCCCAGGGTGATCCTGGCCAGGATCGGTGGTGGTGTATAGTTGGTGCCTTCCTATAAGACCCGGGTTTGCCAGGACTCGGGTTCGCCATCGTTTTTTGGCGACCGCGCCTCGGATTTTGACGAGGAGGAGTTTCGTGGGACGTCTGCAGCGGGGGGCCTCGTCGAAATGCAGGCTCGGCCTCGTCGTTTTGTTTGACCACCTCGTCGGGGATTTCCGAGTCCCCTGTACCCAGGTCTTACGTACCCCTGACAAACCCAGATAGCGGGGCAGTCCAAATCGCGTGAAACGCCCGTGGGAGACGCCTGTCAGGACGTTGGGCAGGATGTTTGGTGGAGCTTGCAAGAGCTCGAGAGAGGAACTTCGCAGGAGCCCACGGAAGAGCTTCGGGGGAGCTGCGGGAAGGCCTCCGGCAAACGTAGTGGGAACGAGTGGGAAAACGCTGCTGGACGTCCTCCTCCTCCTCCTCCTCCTCCTCCTCCTCCTCCTCCTCCTCCTCCCTTCCTCCTCCTCCTCCTCCTCCTCCTCCTCCTCCTCCTCCTCCTCCTCCTCCTCCTCCTACTCCTCCTCCGCCTCCTCCTCCTCCTCCTTATCCTGCTCCTTATCCTGCCCCTCCTCCCCCTCCTCCTCCTTCTTCTCCTCCTCCTCCTCCTTGTCCTGCTCCTGCACCTGCTCCTGCCCCTGTGTACGTGCTGCCCACGGCGAGGGGGTGTCGGGGCCCTCGCCGCCCCGGTCCGCAGCCAGCCCAGCTCAGAGGGCGAGGGGGCGCCGCGCGCGGGCCGCGGCCGCCCGCAGCGCACAGATCGCGGGGCGGGCCTTCCCTGAGGTCTGGCCTCTGCTCGGCACGATTGACATCCGGGGGCGGCCAAGAGTCAGAGCGTGAATTGCCTACCCCGCCTTCGCTTCCAGGCAAAACCAAGCCATACCACGCGCCTCCTCGTCGAGCGGCCTGACCAGTACAGGCTGCAATTTGGCATCGTTTGGTATCTCTTGGAAGCGAGGGTGGTCAAAAGCGAGGTAGGTTTGTTTTCCCCATAAAGAGGGGGGGTGCTGACTGGGGGGGCGGGATATTCTGGCGCGGGCCACGATATTTCCACGTATTTCATGGCGCCTCTTCTTATTCCATTGCGTCCCTGCACCCCCCCACCGCTGGGCCGATCACAGGCCGCCGGCCATGATTTTCGCCCCCCCCGCCCCTCCCCTTGGACGCCCCCTTCTTGGCCGCCCCCGAGAAATAGATACGGAAAGATTGGGTACAACGACGAGCAGCAGTCCCTGCTAATTTTGAATTGGACTCGCTGTCCGCGCCGCCACGAACGTTGTGCACTGAAGACAAACAGCCGCCTGCCCAACAGCGGCCGCTGTTGGTTTGGGACGGCATTTGTTGTTGGGTATTGTACCCATGTTTTCCGTACCCATTTCGGGCGTCCAAAATGCACGGGCTCGCACCCAGTGCGTGTTCGCCATGGGGGGAACGGGTCCGAAGGGTCGAGTAGGGGATCGATTACAGAATTGATGTACCCCGAAAGTGTTTTTCTCGACGAGTCCATGAACAAGGCGTGGGATGGTCGCTCTACGAACAGTCGGCGAGAAGATCAATTCAGGACGAACAAGCGGTCCTGGGGGGAGGCCCCGAGGGTCCAGGACCCGTTTCCCTCAGGACATTTTTCTCCCATATGATAAGGCTTGCACCCGGCGCGTGTTCGCCTAGTTCGAGCGTTTTTTCAGTTCAGATTCTGGCAGGTTTGCTTGCATGGCATTCTCCCCCCCCCCCTCCCCATTCCACCGCCTATTCGAACAGCGCCGGGCCGACGAGGCGTGCGTGAGGTCCAGATTGCCCTCTGGGCCTCGCCACGACCCCCCCCCTCGCGCAAGCAAGCCTGCCGGAGTCTGCTGAACAACTATCTCTTTCGGCCCTGCTCAGGAGGGGACGAAACACACAGACACAATTAATCCTCCACTCCCAGAAAATATGGGAAAATATGGGAAGTGGGGGGGAAGACAGAAACCCAGAAAATATGGGAAAATATAGGGAATATTTTTATTTGTGTGTATTTATTTGTGTGTTTGTGGGCCCCTTCACCTGCAGGACCACTGCAGAACGACCCAGCTCGAGAAGCGCCGCAGAGAGATGGGGCCCGAGGCTCCGGATGCGGCAGGTTCGCGCCGTGTTCACTCGGCGCCGACCCCGCCGCGGGCGTTCACGGTTGAACGCCGCCAGAATCCCAGAATCGGCCAACATTCAGGAGGGAAAGAAACACACAGACACAATTAATCGTCGACTCCCAGGAAAATATGCAAAAATATGGGAAGTGGTGGGGAAGACAAAAACCCAGAAAATATGGGAAAATATGGAGGATATTTTTATTTGTGTGTATTTATTTGTGTGTTCCAGTTCCCCTTCAAACATGGAGAATCTTGGCGATCGACCAGCCGACGATCGTGCAAGGTTGAAAGATCCACGCAGTGTCACCAAAGCCGTCGCCGAAGTCGTCACGACCCGAACCTTCCTTTTCGCGTCCCAGCTCCAATTTTTAGGTGCGTGGGCCCCGGAGGTCTGAACCACATCCCTGGAGCAGCTTTTTCATCCTTAGTCGTTTCTTCACGGTCCCAGGGCCCGTGGAGGGCCCGCGGAAGCCAGATAACTAGCCCAAAACCAGCCGCTCAAATTTTTTTCGGAGCCTCGGATCTCTGGGATGCTGCAATTTTTCCGCAACTTCGGGTCTCAGGTTGGACGGGGCTGTGACGAGTCTAAATCCGTTCCAGAGCGTTCTAGAACGCTCTCGGAGCGCTCCGGAACGCTCTGACAAGGCCGCGGCGCCCGAGGGACATCCTCCAGAGCTGCCAGATCTCAGAGATTCCCGATTGATCCGCACCCGAGTTTGTCCTCGTCCTGGCCTCGTCTTTTGCGTTGGTTGCATCTACTGAGGACTTCGTCTGTCTACAAAATTCGTATCTCTTCTTGTGCCTGGCGCGGGCTCGATGCAGACTCCATGCGAATCTGGCGTACAGTTTCGACACGGAGTCGACGTGGATTCGACGAGTCCGACATGGATTTGACATAGACTCGACGCGGATAGGGACGCGACGGGACAGACAAAGTCCCTCTCGTCTTGGCCTTAAGTCGGGCATGTCCACAGGAGGAATATCCAATAATAATCAAAACATAGTCTGGCGACGATGATTCATGCTCTTTTGACTACTTTTGCATATGTGCCTGTATGTGCTTCATTCGTCTACCAAAGACCCGCCTGTAGGAGGACATGCCCGACCTAACTCGAGAGGGCCGCGCCGCGCGAGCGCGCGCACTTCTTTTCTTTACACCATCGCGGAGGGGCCCAGCGGCAGGCGAAGAAGCGACCGACGCCGAGGAGGAGGAGGTCGCCCTGACCGGGCTGGGGGCGCGAGGGAAGGCAGGCGGCAAGGGTTATGTCGGGCGTGTCCCCCTACAGGGGGATTTTCGACGAAAACAGAAATTACCCCAAAAATACCCCAAAAAGGTCAGCAAATATCTAAACACATAGTCCCAGACTATTCTTGGACCATTTTTCTATTATTTTTTGGCGTATTTTTATTTTTCGTAAAAATCTCCTTGTAGGGGGACGCGCCCGACATGAGGCAAGGGGGGGGGGGGCAGGGCGCCCGCGAGGCCCCGCCCGGCGGGCGCATGGCATGGGCGGCCCAGGCCCCGGCGGCGCGCCGCGCGCGGCCGCCGAGGACGCGGGCCTGGCCGAGCTCGACGGCCTCGCGCCCGCGGCGCCGGAGGCCCGCGCCGCCGCCGCCCGGGCCATCGGCCCGGCGACCTCCGGGGGAGGAAAGTCCTCTCCTTCCTGCTGCTGCTGCTGCTGCTGCTGCTCCTCCTCCTCCTCCTCCTCCCCTCCTCCTCTCCTCCTCCTCTCCTCCTCCTCCTCCTCCTCCTCCTCCTCCTCCTCCTCCTCCTCTCCTCCTCCTCCTCCTCCTCCTCCTCCTCCTCCTCCTCCCTTTCTTCCTCCCTTTCCTCCTCCCGTTCCTCCTCTTCACCTTTTCCTCCTCCCTTTCCTCCTCTTCCTTTTCCTCCTTCTCCTCCCCTTCCTTCTCCTCCTCCTCCTCCTCCTTCTCCTCCTCCTCCTCCTAAAATCTAGGCACCCCGGATGGGGTCCCGCGGATGGGCTCCCGTGGTGACCGCCTTAGCCCTCCAGCGTTGACACCAACATTTGGCCCTGGTTTGTCCTAAAAATCGTGTGGGAAGCTGGCCCAGATTTCTGGTTTTCTGTTCAGGCTTCCGGTTGCAGCAGGTGGGGTTGGAGGATCCCACCGCATCGCCGATGCATCGCCGATGCATCGGCGACGCGGCTCGACGTGGATCCCGATGTTCTCTACGCCAACGTCGCCGATGCATCGCCGATGCATTGCCGATGCATCGTGGTGCATCGGCGATGCGGCGCGAGCCTCCGACCCCATCTACCCATCGGTAGTTGGAAGTAGTTATTCTTAGAGTCCCATGTTCGAGCCTACTTCAAACGCCTTCCTACTTCAATGATCGAGTGGCTTCACCTTTTCCATCCTCTTCGGGGGGCCGGCGGACACCCAAACTACTTTCAACGCCTTGCTACTTCATGTTTCTACCTACTTCTTCCGACCTCTGGGCACTCCGACCCCATCCGGGAGGTTTCTTCTCTGGCAAGGGCACCGATGCCGTTGCTCGTCCTGGAGAGCCCTCGCCGCAACGGCCGGATCCTCCTCGGGACTCGGAGAAATCCGCGCGGACCTCCGAGTTTTTATGTTTATGATACTTTCTGTTCCCCTAGCGAGGAGGTCCACGATGCCTCCCCGAGCTGGAGGCTGGGGGGGCCTCGAGCGAGAGGAGGGGGGGGGGGGTCGCACCACCTGGGAGACCCCCTCTGCCCCCTTTCTCTCCTCGCATCTCCTCGCCCTTGTGGTGCTTTGTGGTCGCCCTTCCTCGCGCCTACGGGAGCGGCCCGCGGAGCTTGTTGTGGCGGCGTCGGCACGGTTTTCTGTTCCCCCCAGGAGCTGCTGTGGCCGCCGCGGCCGCCGGACGCGCTGGAGGGCCTGGTCGGCGCGGGGGCAGGGGCCGCGGGGGGAGGAGGAGGGGGAGAAGAAGGAGGAGGAGGAGGAGGTGGAGGAGGAGGAGGCGGAGGAGGAGGAGGAGGAAAGGGAGGAGGAGGCGGATGAGGCGGAGGAGGAGGCGGAGGAGGAGGAGGAAAGGGAGGCGGAGGCGCAGGAGGAGGAGGAGGAGGAGGCGGAAGAGTGAGGAGTAGTAATACTAACACGAAGACCACTATCAAGGAGAGGAAGAAGACAATCACACAACGAAATAATAATGTTGTTTTTGAGACCAAAACGCAAAACATATTAAGAATGATCCTAAGCAAGACATCCCCAGCGGGTGGGGTGGAGGTGCACGTTGCGCGGTCCATACTTCCTCCCTCCTCCATCGTTCCACCGTTTCTCCGGTTTGCCTCAGCCATCTTGTTGAATCGGGTCTTCGTCTTGAGTCAGCAGGGGCCCGCGTCCTCACTCCTTCCTTCCCCCCTCTCTCCCTCACCCTCGTCACCATCATCGGTAGCATCCCGGCCTTTCCTTTTGGCACACACCCTCGCTCGTTTCGTGGCCCGATCGGGAGTCCCATCGAAGGCCTCAGGGGCTGCGTTCGCATGCGACCCTGCTTTTCGTGTCAGTACACACGGTTCGTGACCCCATATACAGCTCCACCGAAGGCCCCAGTGCCTGCGTTCGCATGCGTCCCCGCTGTTTATGCCGGCACTCCCAACACACTCTTCGTGGCCCAATAGGGAGCTCCACCGAAGGCCCCAGTGCTTGCGTTCGCATGCGCCCTCGCATTTCATGTCGGGACACGCCCCACACGTTCTGCGGCCCCACCACGGGGCTCCCCCTGCGTCCCACCTGCCTTTTCGTATTCAAGCCCGCATACGGTTGTCTTGTTCACGATGATGTTTTTACCTAACAGCGAAGACTGATAGGTTTCTAGTGGGGTCAAAAGAAAGCATCTTGACGCCCCAGGGGGGTCCAGGCAGGATCCAGGGAGAAGCCGCGGAAGTCGATTTAGGCAAACAGTTACACACTTCGTGGTCTTCGAGGTCCCAGAACTCCATTCCTGGGCATGATTTTGAATGCCCGGAAGCAACTGTAGGCCACTTCGTGCTCTTCGAGTTCCCAGAACTCCATTCCCGGGCCACATTTTGAATGCCCGAAGCCAACTGTAGGCCACTTCGTGCTCTTCGAGTTCCCAGAACTCCACTCCCGGGCCACATTTTGAATGCCCGGAGCCAACTGTAGGCCACTTCGTGGTCTTCGAGTTCCCAGATCTCCATTCCTGGGCATGATTTTGAATGCCCGGAGCCAACTGTAGGCCACTTCGTGTTCTTCGAGTTCCCAGAACTCCATTCCCGGGCCACATTTTGAATGCTGAGGCAGGCTGATGCTGAGGCAGGCTGAGGCTGAGGCAGGCTGAGGCTGAGGCCGAGGCTGAAGGCACTGAGGCTGAGGCTGCAGGCTGAGGCTGAGGCTGAGGCAGGCTGAGGCTGAGGCTGAGGCAGGCTGAGGCTGAGGCTGATGCAGGCTGAGGCTGAGGAGCTGCTGAGGCAGGCTGAGGCTGAGGCTGAGGCTGAGGCTGAGGCAGGCTGAGGCTGAGGCTGAGGCTGCAGGCTGAGGCTGAGGCTGAGGCTGAAGGCAGACTGAGGCTGAGGCTGCTGAGCAGGCTGAGGCTGAGGCTGAGGCAGGCTGATGCTGAGGCAGGCTGAGGCTGAGGCTGAGGCTGATGCAGGCTGAGGCTGAGGCAGGCTGAGGCTGAGGCCGAGGCTGAGGCAGACTGAGGCTGAGGCTGAAGCAGGCTGAGGCTGAGGCTGAGGCAGGCTGAGGCTGAGGCTGAGGCAGGCTGATGCTGAGGCAGGCTGAGGCTGAGGCTGAGGCTGATGCAGGCTGAGGCTGAGGCAGGCTGAGGCTGAGGCCGAGGCTGAAGGCAGACTGAGGCTGAGGCTGAAGCAGGCTGAGGCTGAGGCTGAGGCTGAGGCTGAGGCTGAGGCTGAGGCAGGCTGATGCTGAGGCAGGCTGAGGCTGAGGCTGAGGCTGATGCAGGCTGAGGCTGAGGCAGGCTGAGGCTGAGGCCGAGGCTGAAGGCAGACTGAGGCTGAGGCTGAAGCAGGCTGAGGCTGAGGCTGAGGCAGGCTGAGGCTGAGGCTGAGGCAGGCTGATGCTGAGGCAGGCTGAGGCTGAGGCTGAGGCTGATGCAGGGCTGAGGCTGAGGCAGGCTGAGGCTGAGGCCGAGGCTGAAGGCAGATTGAGGCTGAGGCTGAAGGCAGGCTGGGGCTGAGGCTGAGGCTGGCTGAGGCTGAGGCTGAGGCAGGCTGAGGCTGAGGCAGGCTGAGGCTGAGGCAGGCTGAGGCTGAGGCTGAGGCTGAGGCAGGCTCAGGCTGAGGCAGCCTGAGGCTGAGGCCGAGGCTGCAGGCAGACTGAGGCGCAGGCTGAGGCTGAGGCTGAGGCAGGCGGAGGCTGAGGCTGAGGCTGAGGCAGGCTGATGCTGAGGCAGGCTGAGGCTGAGGCTGAGGCTGAGGCTGAGGCTGGGTTTGATGCAGGCTGAGGCTGGGGCAGGCTGAGGCTGAGGCCGAGGCCGACGGCAGACTGAGGCTGAGGCTGAAGCAGGCGGAGGCTGAGGCAGAGGCAGGCTGAGGCTAAGGCTGAGGCAGGCTGATGCTGAGGCAGGCTGAGGCTGAGGCTGAGGCTGATGCAGGGTGAGGCTGAGGCAGGCTGAGACTGAGGCTGAGGCTGAAGGCAGACTGATGTTGAGGCTGAAGCAGGCTGAGGCTGAGGCAGGCTGAGGCTGAGGCAGGCTGAGGCTGAGGCTGAGGCTGAGGCTGAGGCAGGCTGAGGCTGAGGCTGTGACCGCGACTGCCGTTGCCACTGCGACTGCCATCGCGAATGCGACTACGACTGCGAGAACAGCAGAATCCTACAACAGGATGCTCATCTGAATCTTAAGGGGAATGCTTCCAGATATGCTCCTACACATCGCTGTTAGGTTGCTTTGCCGGGATCATTTTTCCATCCTGTTCTGGAAGATCCGGCCGGTCCCTTTCCGGCGGTTCATAGTGGCGCAGATGGCCGCGCCTCTTCCACCTCCACCTCCTCCTTCTTCGTCGTCTCCCCGAGTTGCTAGCCCGCCGCTCTGCGGGTGCGGCTGATCTGTAGTTTGTGGCGCGAGCTTTTGCCATGCTGACGCCGCGGCGGAGGCCCAGATCTCCGACGATCTCATGTTTGCCCATGCCGGCGTCTTGCCTCAACTTCGTCCTTTGGGCCCCTTGATCGGGCCCCGGTCCCATCAAGCCTAGGGCTGTGACGAAACATACGGCCGAGACTTTTGCTGAGCGCGTGGCCCCAGTGGTCCTGGCCCACACCGCTGCGGAGCGTGACACGCTGACCATATCCCCGTCGCCGAGTGTCCACGTCTCGGGCTTGTCCCGGTCCCCTGCCCCCCACGGCGTGGCGCCACACGCTATCAGCTTGCAGGGCGTAGCGTGTCGCTTGGGCCGCCGCTGCGACACGCTGGGTAACAGATCCATGCTATAATTAAGGCGGGCATGTGCCCCTGCAGGAGGAATATACAGTAATAGTAAGACAATTGTTATGGGATGTTGTTTTTTTGTTTTTCTTTTTTTGCTATTTTCGAAGATGTCTTGACTATTCTCATTCTTCTTTAAGAATCCGCCTGTAAGAGGACATGCCCGACTTAATGTATAACCTCCAGTAAGTAGAGCGGTCGGGACGTCTGGGCCGCAAAAAGTCAGATCGTCGGATGTCTGGGGATGACGCTCCTTATTCCCAGAGGCTGTGTCAGGGGCCCCAGGGGCACCGTGTGCGGAGGCGCGATCGAGCCTTCCCTTCCCCAGGCGCTGGGGACTATTCCGTGTCGATTTGGCGAGGACCTGCCATTCGAGAAGGGGATCGATTACAGAGTTGATTTACCCCAAACTTGGTTTTCCCGTTGAGCCCACGAACAATACGTGGAATTGTTCGTACATCTACAAAGATTATGCGTCGTTCTTCGTAGACGAAACGAATACAACAACTTTGGGACATATCAACTGTGCAGTTTATTTCCCACTCGACCCATGCGCACCCGCCAGTCAGGAATTCGTTTGTTCTTCCTTCGGGGCCGGTGTCGGGAGGTCGCGAGCAGGCGCACCACTGCCTCGCGCGCCCCAGGCTGTGGACGACGCGAGTTCCACGGAGGTTGCCTCTTTTCATCCTCTGGCGCGTACCCCGCTGGCAGCGCTCGGGCGTGCGCAGTTTCCTCGGCGCGGAGCATCGAGCAGCATCCTGGATCATCTTCTTGCGGAAAGCACGCGCGCGAAATCGAGGCATGCACGGGGAATGGACGTCCGAGCCATGGCAAGACCCTCGCTTGCCCGGGCCCCCCGCCCAAAAGGTTACAGTACCCATCGGTCGTTGAAACTAGGTATTTTGGATTCCCGGATTCCAATCTGCCTTTAGCAATTTCCTGCTTCAGCGATCGAGTGGCTTCACACTTTCCGACCTCCTCGGGTGGCGGACGGAACCCAATCTGTTGTCAACGCCTTCCCACGTCATGCTTCTGCCCACTTCTTCCAACCCGATGGGTAGCGATCGGACGCGGGGAGGGGGGCCTCGACACCCCGCCGCATGCTGGCGCCCGCGCGCGGGCTGTGGCGATCGCAGCGCACCCCCGCCCCGACGTGCCCCACCTCGCTCGAGCGCTGCCGTGGCCCAGCGCCGCAACCCGCCCCCCCCCCCCCCCTCTCAGGGCAGCGACCGCTACCCGAACTGAGACCAGCAGAATCAGAGGAACTCTTTCGGATCAATTTCTCCCCTGCAGTCCTCCAGATTTTGCTCGTATGCCACACCCTCTGTGAAGATGCAACTTCTGAGATAGGCGCTCCTGTTTTCCGTACGTCGCCTGAGACTCAAGGGCCCTGGGAGCCGCAACGTTTACGGATAAGAAACAAGTGAGACGAGGGGCAAACGCTGGGCCATCCAGCACTCTCGCTTTCACACCCTCCCTGCCCCAGTCGGATTCCACCGCCCGGGGCCACCTTCACCATAGAAAAAAACACGCCCCAGGGAGGGAATGTTCCCGGATAGCTCGTAGAGAGCTACGAGGGTTTCATATTCAGAAGCCAGAGCCGCAGGGTAGCCCCGGAGGTCGTTCCGGCTTCCGGCAGGAAGCCTCGGCGCGAGTCGCTTGAGCCGGAAACGGGTCCCGAGAGGCCTGTTCTTAGCGTTTCCCAATACGCGTGCCCAGAAGCTCTCCAGAAGGTCCTTCGCAAGCTCTCTCCAGGTCCTTCCAGGGTCCTTCGACGAGCCTTGTCACGCCCTTCGAGTGCCTTGCTGTCCGGCTTTTGGATCCCACAAGTTGTATACCAGGTTTTGGATCCCACAAGTTGTATACCAGGCTTGGTCCCACAAGTTGTATACAGGATTTTCGACGAACAATAAAAAATACCAAACAAAATACACCAAAAAGGTTACAAACTACTCAAAACATAGTCCCCATACTACTTTTGGACAATTTGTTTTTTATTATTTTTGGGGCATTCTTTATTTTTCGTTGAAAATCCCCCTGTAGGGGGACAGGCCCGACTTAATACCAGGCCCTTCGGGTGCCTTGCTGTCCGGCTTTTGTCGGAGGTGGACAGACCTCCTACCCCTGACACGTCGATCAGCGAATTGGCCGTTTTCGGTCTGCGAGAGGGTGCCGCGGCCGTCCTTTTCCAGGGCTGCGCCCGCCAGATTTGGGCCCGAGGTCGTTTTCACTAAACCACGATTTGCTAAAGGGGGTTCTGTCGGGGGAGCGTAAGACCCGGGTTTGCCAGGACTCGGGTTCGCCGTCGTTTTTTGACGACCGCGCCTCGGATTTTGACGAGGAGGAGTTTCGTGGGATGTCTGCAGCGGGAGGCCTCGTCAAAATGCAGGCTCGGCCTCGTCATTTTTTTGACGACCTCGTCGGGGATCTCCGAGCCCCCTGTACCCAGGTCTTACGTCCCCCCGATTCTGTCCATCTCCGATTTTGGATCCCGCAAGTTGTTCACCCGGCCCCCGCTCGCCCCCCGGGGCTCTCCGGGGGGGAAGAACAGTACATCGCTCGCCGCCAGGAGCGCCGCCTCCTCCTCCTCCTCGTCCTCCTCCTCCTCCTCCTCCTCCTCCTCCTCCTCCTCCTCCTCCTCCTCCTCCTCCTCCCTCCTCCCTCCTCCTCCTCCTCCTCCTCCTCGGGCGGCTGCAGGTCCGCCCCCGCGGGCTCCACGAGGGCGCCGTGGCCCCCGAGCTCCTGGCGGCGCTCTGGCGCTCCCGCGCGCCCGAGGAGCGCGCGTTGCGCGGTCTGTGCACGCGCCGCCGCGGCGTCCCTTGGGCCAGGCAGGGCTCCTGTCGCTTCCTCCGCATTCGGTTTCGACGGCCTCCGCTTCCGATTCGCTTCGACTCGGGGTCCCGATCTGGGCTCCGAGTCCTCACTGGATCTGTGCACGCGCCGCCGCGGCGTCCCTTGGCCAGGCAGGGCTCCTGTCTCGGGCCAGGCGAAAGGGGTGGATTTGGAAAGGGGGGGGTACGAAATTTGCTGCATGCAGCCGCTTTCGGCTTCCCCGAGGGGCCCGTTCCTCGATACGTAGCCGCCTCTGGCGCCGGGAGGCGCCGGGAAAATCAGCTACGTGGGATGATTCTCAAACCCCCCCTTTGCTATCCCCTCCTTTCGCCCGACCCGAATGTCGATTCCTCCGAATTCGGTTTCGACGGCTTCCGATTTCAATTCGCTTCGACTCGGGGTCCCGATCTGGGCTCCGAGCTCTCACTGGACGCGTATGCGAGCCTGCCGAACTCCGCCGATTCGACTCTTCCCGACTCGGCTGCCGATTTCCGCCGAGCCGATTCGTGCCGATCGCCGATCCGACTGTCTCGGGCCAGGCGAAAGGGGTGGATTGGGAAAGGGGGGGGCACGAAATTTGCTGCATGCAGCTGGTTTCGGCTTCGCCGAGGGGCCCACTCCTCGATACGTAGCCGCCTCTGGCGCCGGGAGGCGCCGGGAAAATCAGCTACGTGGGATGATTCTCACCCCCCCCCTTTTGCTATCCCCCCCTTTCGCCCGACACGAATGTCGATTCCTCCGAATTCGGTTTCGACGGCTTCCGATTCCGATTCGATTCGACTTGGGGTCCCGATCCGGGCTCCGAGTTCTCACTGGACGCGTGCACGAGCCTGCCGACTTTTCCGCCGATTCGGCTTTTCCCGCCTCGGCTGCCGATCTCCGCCGAGCCGACTCGTGCCGATCGCCGATCCGGCTTGTCGATGCGAGTCTGGGCTCTTCGGCCCTGACGGCCTGGCCCGAGGAGCGGCGCACACTCGGCAGCAAAGCATGGGGGCCTTGTATGTTTCTCGCGCTTCCATCTTCAGAGCGCATTCTCGGGGCAAGTTATGCCCAGGCCCCCTTGCGATGTGACAGAAGTCACGACACAGCTTTTTGGCCATTCTCGGCCTCCGGGGGGCCCTCAGCGGGCCCCGGGAGCATCGAAACCTGGTCCCGGGGAAGCGGTCCAGACTTCTGGGGGCAGGCGTCGTGAACAAATCACGACGCCAGGGCTCGGGGGACGGCTCGAGCTCGAATCTACCTGCGCTTTGTGACGGGGGCGCGCCCTGGATGTTGACGGTCCAGCTGTCGCGGGATGTTTGCAGCGGGAGCTCGCATCCGATCTCAGACTGGGCTTCGTCGTCTTCATGATGGCCCCGCCCCGCAAGGCTAACCTGAGACCCCCGAACCCGAGTCTAACGACTCCCCGACATTAGCGCCGATCAGCGTCGGGCAATCGACTGAAGAGCTCTGGCGTAGCCTCGATGAGCGTCGGATTAGCGTCCAGCAGCGTCGACTTGCAAGAGCCAGCAAATCCTGGGAGTTTTGTACAGCCCCGCACTTCCGTCCCCAGAGCGCATTCTGGGAGAGGCCCAAGGCTCGAGTGCGCCAGAGCTCGGGCTTGTCGGCGCTTTGTGATGGGCGCAGCCGGGATGCTGGTGGTCCAGTTGTCGCGGGATGTGTGCAGCGGGAGCTCGCGTCAGATCGCAGACACTGGGCCTCGTCGTCTTCATGAGGTCCCCGTCAGGCCAGCCCGAGTCCCCCGAACCCGAGTCTTACGCCTCTCCGAGATGTCGCCGATCAGCGTCGGGCAATCGGATTAGCGTCCAGCAGCGTCCATGAGCAGCGCTGGCGTAGCCTCAATCCTCCTCCTGAAAGCCTCCCCCTTGCCCCTGAGGGGGGAGGGGGGGGAGGAAGGAGAGGAGGAGGAGGAGGAGGAGGAGGAGGGGAGGAGGAGGAGGAGGAGGAGGAGGAGGAGGAGGAAGAGGAGGAGGAGGAGGAGGAGGAGGAGGCCTCGATGAGCGTCGGGTTAGCGTCCAGCAGCGTCGACCCGCAGGAGCCGGCGAGATGGTATGGGAGGCTTCCACGTTTTGCCACAGGTCAGGAGGAAGACGAGAGCACATTCCTCCTCCTCCTCTTCCTTCCCCTCCTCCTCATCCTCCTCCTCTTCCTCCTTCTCCCCCTTCCTCCTTTCTCGTCCCACCTCCCCCTTTTCTTCCTCCTCCTCCTCCTCCACACATCATCGTCGATTCCACGGAACATCTGGGAACATGTGGGAAGTGGGCGGGAAGGCGACCATCCAGAACATATCGGGAACTATGGGGGGTTTTGAGATTTGCGTGTATCTGTTTGTGCGTCCCTGGGCTCTTCCAACAGAGCGGTGCACATGCCTCGCATGGCCAGGCCAGGAGGGCGTATAGGCACCGCTGCTTGGCCTGGCCAAGCCCCGAGAGATCCCACGTGTTGCGAAAGATTCGACATCGAGAGAGAGAGAGAGAGAGAGAAAGAGAGAGAGATCAGGACCAAATGCCTCTCCTCCAGTAGATCGAGTTAAAGAACAAGGCTTTACCAAACATGTCTTCTGTGCCAGATTTTGCTTACTTGATCGGCTGCCCTGGACCCCCATCTTTCTTCGGGGCTCAGGCGACGGGGGTCAATGCAAACGGGGGTTCGTCAGAGCGTCGGCTCTTGCAGGATCCTGCAGGTCCTGGGGTGCACTGACCCGGGATTGGGCGCAGGATCTCGCAGGATCCTGCAGCATCTTGCAGGATCCTGCAAAGCCCGATTTTGCATTCATCCGGGTCAGTACAGTAGGTCCCCGATTTCTGCCGCACCTTTCGAGCCATCTCGATCCCTGAGAGCCCGAGGGGTCCAGAAATACGGCAGAAGAATCCCCCGCGTGTGGACAAATCGCAACGCCCGAATCTCTGGGGGCGGCAGTGGATGTGTGCAGCTCCCGTGGCCCTGCGTCGAGGACGTGCTCGTGTACGGCTTCTTTCTGCTGCTTGCGGAGGTGCCGTTGGGCGCGGGGGCGTCGGCGCTGCCCACCGGCGTGCTCGCCCTCAGGGAGAGGCGCGTCCAGGTGCGCGACGCGCTCGCGCTGGCGCCCGCTGGCGCGCGCGTGGAGGACCGGGGCTCAGAGGAGGAAAAGGGTGAGGCTACCGCCGCCCCTGCCTCGCTGTCGCCTGCTGTGGGCTTCCTGGGAGGCCACCGTCGCCACCGCTGGGTCCTCGTCGGAGTGCGGGTCAGAACGCCACCTGCGAGAGGTCTGGGGGGTGTAGCGGCATCGGTACGGTGCCCGGACAAGAAGTGTCCACACCCATGGCGGTACGGCGATGCAACATGGCAACAACCACATCTGCGAAATGCCCTTGCTTCGCACCCCTCCCCCCCCAAACCAAAATCTGAAGAAGTGGCCACCTGTTGTCCCTGGTCTCTTTGGTCTGCCGCCCAAGCGGGTCAACTTTGAATGTGGGGGGAGGGGGGTATACATTCTGGTCCGACGTGCTTTGATAGCTCGAGGAGGAGGAGGGGGAGGAGGAGGAGGAGGAGGGAGGAGGAGGAGGAGGAGAGGAGGAGGAGGAGGGAGGAGGAGGGAGGAGGATTCAGGAGGAGGAGGAGGAGGAGGAGGAGGAGGAGGAGGCGGAGGAGGAGGAGGGTCTTGGCGAGACACGCGTGGACACTTTTGGTCCACCCGCCGTGCCTCCAGGACCGGTACCTCCTCCTGGTGCAGCCCCTCTCGGCGCTGCGCCTGCCCGAGCTCGAGGCGCTCCTCCTCTCGCTGCCAGGCGGCGCCGCGGGCGGCGCGCCGGGGGTCCCCGGCCAGAACGTAGGTCCACGCCCGCCGCCTGCGGAGCCGTGCCCAGCGGAGGAGTGGTGGCCGCGGGTGCCTGCCCTGAGATCTGGTCGCTACGTGAAGTCGGGCATGTCCCTGGCCCATGCTCCGGGGACGATCTTATGACAATGTTTCATTTTATGTTCAAGATCCGCCTGTAGGAGGACATGCCCGAACCCTGAGGTCTCGGAGGAGTGGTGGACGCGGGTGTCTGCCCTGAGACATTGGGCGCTTTTGCGCGGAGTCGGGCCCAGGACCGTCACAGGTCCATCGGGCTCGGAAAAAAGTCGCGGAAAGGTGGGGTCCAAAGTCTCCACTCGTGGTTTGCCGCACCGTTGCAGTGCTTCGCAATGTCAGGTCTCAGGGGCCCGCCCACATGGGCGGGCAGGTAGTGCGATCCGCCGCTCCCCGCGTGCCTGGGGCACGACCCCGCAGCAGTGGATCTGGACACACTCTGGCGGCGCAGGGGCAGGGGGGCGACGTGGCCAGCGCTGCCAGCACGCCCCTGTTCCGCGTCCACCCGGAGCACACCCGGAGGCCGCGCGACGAGGCGCTGGAGAAGCGGCACTGGCGCGACACGCACCTGGAGGCCATGCGCCGGTTCCCCCGATTCTTCCAGGCGCGCGCCCACGAGGTCAAGACCCCGCCCCTCGACGACGAGGAGTTGCAACGGGTTCTCCGAGGGCTTCTCCTTCACGACTTCGCGATTCGCTCCGTTTCCCACGCCGTGGACGCCAGGAAGCCCCGGAGCGAGGCGTCGATCGTCGTGTGCGGGGTCGGTCGCCTGCTTGCGCACGAGCAGGACCCTGGCGTTGCTCCAGGTGCGGCGGCCGGGGGCCCGCAGTCGGGCGTGCCGGCAGGAGCCGCCGTTGCCCCAGCTGGCCCAGCGCCCACAGTCAGCGAGCTGTGCGCTGGGGGGCCCCATCTGCCACCCGGTTCCAGGGTGCTGCCGGCGCCAGCGGCACCGCAGGGGGGCACCAGAGGCCCCGAGATTTCGGTGCTGGTGGTGTTCGAGGACGCGGCTCGGCACGGCATGCTCGAGGTGGCTCGCGAGCTCCTCCTGGCCAATGGCTTCTTCGTGCTGGCCGACCGATCCTGTCGGCCCAGGCTCTCGGACCTCTGCTTGCTCCTCGGCATCCCCCCGCCCACGAAGCACCCTCGCGACCCAGGGGCGCTCTGCGTGCCGCAGCTCAGCCAGTCGCTGCAGGGCTGGCTGGAGTACCTCAAGGGGGCGGCCCACCATATGTTCGTGGTGAGGCGCCACGACGCCGTGGCCCTTCTCCTGCAACTGTGCTTCGGGGCGTCGGTGCAGCGGGCGGGCTCCACGCCACCAGTGCTGAGGTGGCCGTTCGTGGACATCTCCGACGCCGCGCGCCCCGCACCCCCGCCGCTCTTCACCTCGCTCCACGGCCTGCTGCGGCCGCGGCTGCCCACGCCTGCGCCCGCGGCCGTCCGGCCGCGCCGCGCGCAGTCGCAGGAGCCGCCCGGCGGCGCGGCCGCTGGGGCGCTGCGGCTGGGCGCGCGACGACCGGCGGTGCCCCTGCTGGCGACCACGTGCCACTCGCGACGGCACGCGAGCGCGGTGCTGGCAGCCATCGCGAGCGACCTGCTGGGTGGCGAGGAGGCAGTCGTGGTTTTGCCCGCACCTCCGGCGGGCGCTGCTGCTGGGGCTGCTCCGCAGACGGCCTCCGCGGCCCCAGCTGCCACCTCCTCCGCTCAGCAGCCACCTATCGCGGCGGCGCAGCCCGCCGCCGCCGCAAGGCCTGCAGTGATTGCGCAACCCCCGCGGGCGACGTTCGCGGCCTTGCTGGAGCGGATGAGCAGGCCGCCCCTCGGCCTCACGCTGCTGCAGACCACGGGCGATGGGCCCATGCCTCTCGAGGGTAGCGTCCGCACCATTGTTGCCCTGGCGCCGCTGAGCCCCGCCGCTACGGCCGCGGGCGCCGTGGCCGAGCCCACCATGGCCAGCGCGGCGTTGTGCACCAGACTGTGCTTGGCACGAGAGTTGCGCGCCTTCGGGGAGCTGCGCTCCAGGAGGGCGAGGGGCCTTTGCGCACCCTGCGCGCTCTTCGAGGCCTGGGAGGCGCTCCTGGCAGGCGGGGCCGTGGTGCTGCTGGGGCCCCCCGACGTCGACGCGCTCGTTGCGGCGCTGTGGCCCCACGCTGCGGGACCGCGCAGCGGGGAGCCGGGGACGCACGTGACCATCGACTTCGCGGGGAGGTGCATCCGCTGGTCGGACCCCCGCTTTGGTATCGGCTCCGCCTCCGGGGCGTTGCCGGCGGGGGTGCCGCGGCAGAGCCTGGCGCCCTGGCAGGCGGGGCTGCTCAGCGGCAGCCTGGCTGTGCCCTACGGGTCTTCGCAGGGCCCGTGCCCTTGGGCTGCCGACCTCCTGGCCGCCGGCGTGCAGCTGCGGATGCAGCTGGTGCAGAGAGCGGCGGGCGAGGACGCGGGCACCGTGCTGAGCGTCGTCGTTCGCGCACTCCGTATGCTGGCCCTCGCCGCGCTGGTAGATCAGGCGCTCGGGGCCGCTGCTGGGCACGTCGACGTTCCTGGCGGTGCCATGCCTCCGTGGGCGATGCGCCGCGCGGCAGTGCTGCTGCCGCGGGGGGCGGGGCCCGAGGCGCCTGCCTGCAGCATCGCGCTGCTGCGTGACGGGCCGCCCTGGCAGGGGCTGCCCGAGTTCCCGGAGGCCTACACCATCGAGCTCACGCCCGTGGTGGCGGCACTGCAGCCCGCGGAGCTGGCCACCGTGCGCCTCGACGGCGTCGTGGTGCGCGAGGACGCCGCCGGCGGCAAGGTGGGCCGCGGCTGGCGCTCGGGAGGGGCAAAGAGCACACAGACACAATCAATCGCCGATTCGCCGGAAAGTATGGGAAACTCATTGGGAGGAGGTGGGGGGAAAACGAAAACCCAGGAAATAGGAGAAGATATGGGGAGCTCTGGGATTTGATACATTTGCTTGTGTGTCCCTGGGCCCCTGCAGGCACCTCCGGGGCGGGGGCGACGTGCCCTGCGGCGCGGACGCGGGCGCGGCAGAGCTCGCCGCGGCGTTTGCCGCGCTGCAGCGCCAGCCGCCCGCGCGGGAGCTGGCCCTCGTGTTCGGCGCGCCCCGCGCGGGCGGCGCGCTGGCGCTGGTGCCCGCCCAGAGCGTGCTGGCCTCGGAGGCGCTGTCCCAGGCCGCCCACCAAACCACCCCAACCCAACCCGAAGGCCCCGATTTGCCCTCCATTTCCGGTGGGGGGGGGGGGCGGGGAACAGATGTGAGGCCCGTACCCCCCCCCCCCCGTACCCGAAATTCGGGTCTTCGGCTCGGGTTGGGATCCCAGAGATCCGATGCCGCGATTTTTCCAATGCGGGGTCCCTGGAAGTCTCGACCCATTCCCCGGGACCGGTTTTTCATCCCGAGTCGCGTTTTGGCGGTCACGGGGCCCGGCGAGAGCCCCTAGAGACCGAAAGCTGCAAAAAACCTCCGTCCCGATTCTTTCAAGCTTTCAAGACGTTGGACCTCTGGATATGAGACCCGCATCCCCCCCAACCCGAGCTTCGGGTCCTCGGGTCGTGCTGGGGTTGTCCAGTTGGTATAGTCGACGCCCCAGGCCGCGAGGTCCGCGGGGAGCCTGCCGGCCCAGTTCCCGATCGCGCGGAGCCACCACGCCACGGCCGAGGCGCTGCTGCTGGGTGCGTTCGGCAGTAAATCATGGGAGCCTGGCACACCCTCCTTTGACGAACGAACAACACACACCCATACCCATAGGGGGGTCGTTGGGAGGAGGAGGACTGGCTATGGGTAATCATGGGTGCGGGTTGTCGAACCCTGGGGAACGCTCCCGCTCGAACGGGGACCCCCATCCGACAACACGCACCCATAGCCCTCTCCGACCCCCCTATGGGTATGGGTGTGTGTTGTTGGTTCGTCATCTTTCGAGCTGTGGCGAAGCGTCCTGGCTTTCCTAGGGGCCCACCCAAGAATGTTCTGAGAACCCGTGTGGTCTGCACGACATGTTCTCAGAACCTTTCTGGCTGGGGCTGTCTTGTTTTAAGACGTCGGGTTGTGTTCTAAGGGCATTGCTTTATGTTTGGAACATTCTGGGATTCTACGGGCATGTCGTGGCAGGCCTGTAGGAATGCCAGAACGGTCGGTCCCTGCTCAACTCTTACTTCCGTCTTTCGCGTCGACGAGCGTCGATTTAGCCTCCGGGAGTCGATGAGATTGCTCCGATGTGGCGTCGGCTTAGCGTCGATAAACATCGATGTAGCGACGACGAGCGCCGATTCGCAGGAGCCGACAAGATGGGATGGAGGATGGTGTGGGAGGCCCCCCCCGCCACGAGCTGCCCCCGCAGGTGCGTGCCTGGCGCGCCTGGCTGCGGCCACCGAGCGCGCGCCGGTGGGCGCCGAGGCGGCCGAGCAGGCCTTGGCGGCGCGCAGACGGGGGCAGGGGAAGGGGGGAAGGCCTCTCAGAAGGAGGCTGCATCCCAGAAGCCGCGGGCCAGACCTCTGCAGACGAGGCTCGCGCCCTCCAAGAGGCAGCCTCTCCCTCTAAGAAGCCTTCTCCCCTCCCCCTTACTACCCCCCTCCCAGACCCCCGACGTCATGATTTTTTCATGACGCGGCCCCCAGAGGTCCAGACCCATTCCCCAGGACCGGCTTTTCATCCTGAGTCGTTTTTTGACGGTCCTGAGGGCCGGTAAGGGCCCCCAGAGGCCGAAAATAGCGAAAAACCTTTCGTCGTGATTTTTTCATGACTCGAGGGGGTCTGGGCTGTGCGCCCCGCCAGAGGCCCTGGGCCGCGCCTCCGCGGACCTGCTGGGCGCCTCCGCGGCGGCGCTGCGGCAGGCGGCCGCGGCCGGGGGCGGCGGGCCGCTCGGCTGGCTGTGCCCGGCCCTCGGCGCGCGCCCGGGCGACGGGGCCTCGGCGCCCGCGCCGGGGGCCGCTGCCGCGGCGCCCCCGCCGGCCAGGGTGGCCTGCAACGAGCCCGCGAGGGCCGTGGTGGAGCTCTGGCGCGCGGTGTCCTCCGAGGCGCCCGTGGAGAACGACGAGGAGTACTGGACCAGGCAAGAGTCCACATCTATATATATATATATATATATGTCGATGCGACCGATCCGATGCGGTATCGACTCCGGCCAGCTCGGTCCGATTCGCTTCCGAAGCCTTGAGATGCACTGTTGTGCACACCCGGCGTTTTTTCCACCCGGGTTGGGCCCCGGGGCCATCACAGATCGATCCAGCTCGAAAAGTGCCGCAGAAGGAGGAGGTCTAGGGCTTTGACCGGGATATTCTGCGATCTTGCATTTTTGCGCTACGGCGGATCCCATGGTATCTCGACGATCGATCCGATGCGACCCGATGCTCGCACGGCCTTACTGGTCCTCCTGGCGCAGCCGATTCGCCTCGATTCCGACCCCGCGCCGATGCGGCCCCAATTGCGATGCCTGCTCCTGCCCGATCCGATCCGTCGATCCGGTGCCGGCCGCCCTTGGGCCAGGCTGTTCCTGTCGCTCAGCTGCTACGGGGGCCTCGTGGCCAGCCACGCCTCCTGCTACCTCAGCCTCGAGGCTCGAGGAACTGAGCGCGGCAGAGGCTCAAAAACTATCGGAGCTCCGCGCGTTTAATGCTTACCCAGACCCCCGGCGTCGTGATTCTTTCAAGCGACGTCGACCCCCAGAGGCCTGGACCCCTTCCCCGGGATCAGTTTCTTCTCCCGCGTCGTCTTTTGATGTTCCCGAGGCCCGGCGAGGGCCCCCGGAGGCCGAACATAGCGAGAGATGCCTCCTCCTCCTCCTCCTCCTCCTCCTCCTCCTCCTCCTCCTCCTCCTCCTCGCGATGTTTCTTCCCGACGCGAGGGAGAAGGCTTGTGTTCTCTGCGATCCCTCTGGAGGCGCTCCCCAGCTGCGATCAGCTCCTCGTCCGCTTCACCTCGGGGGGCGGCGCGCCGCCCGCCGCCGCCCTGTGGGGGCCGCTGCCGGTCCTGGCGAAGCCGGGCCGGCTGGCGGCGCAGCTGCTGCTGGTGCTGCGCCTCGACGCCGTGCTGCAGCGCGGGCTGGCGGGCTCCGACCTCGGGAGCGCGGGCACGGCTATGCACGCACGAAATGGGTACGGAAAGAATGGGTACAATGCCCAACAGCGGATCTTGTTCATTTTGAACGGGGCTCGCTGTCCACGCCGCCGCGGCCTGTGTCCATTCGAGACAGGGGGCCGCCTGCCCAACAGCGGCCGCTGTTGGTTTGGGACAACATTTGCTGTTGGGCATTGTACCCATTCTTTCGGTACCCATTTCGGGCGTCCAAAACGGCAAAGATCCCAGCGATGCAGCGCACGGGCAAAAGAATCAAGGCGGGAGGTTTGGCGCAGTCTTCGGGCTCCCTCGGGGGTACACAGACCTCCTACCCTGACACGTCGATTGAGGAATTGGCCGTGTTCGTTTCGCGAGAGGGCGTCGCGGCCGTCATTTTTGTGGGTCCAGGTCCGTCGGTTTCGGTCCCAGGCCGCTTTCACTAAGGGGAGGTTTACTAAAGGGAGGTTTGTCCACCGCCGACTCCCGGGGCCCTCGCCGGGCCCCAGGACCGTCAACAAACGACTCGGGATGAAAAACCGGTCTTTGGGGAAGGGGTCCATGCAGACCTCTGGGGCCGACGTCGTAAAAAATCACGACGTCGGGGTCTGGGAAGAGGTACCGAGACCGCTGCCATTCCCTCGTTTTCCTCTTTTCGGGCCTCCTGGGAGGCCCTCGTCGCCACCGCCGGATTCGCCTCGAAGTTCTGGCCAGAACGCACCCCAGGAGAGGTCTGGGGAGTAGCAGTATTGGTACCTCTGTGTTTCCCCCAACACGCCACAACCACAACCACAATCATGTGGATTTTGCGGGATGGGCCCTCGGGGAAAAAGCCACCGGCCTCGACATGAGCACTCTGGTTGTTGTTGTGGTCAACTTGGCCGTCCTGGCACGCAACATCGACCACGGCCAGCACTAAGCTGTCCTCGGTGTTCTAACAAGTGTCGGCATGCGCACGACATCGCCCAGGGTCTGTCCTCGATGTGGTTGTGGTTGCCTGCTGTCCCCGCAGGCAGGTCAGGGGCAACGGTTGGGAGGGGATGATATCGGCGGCGAGCCCAGGCCTCCTGAGCCCAGGCCTTATCAGAAGACCTTCTCAGAGGGCCTTCTCAGAAGTCCCTCTCGGAAGCGAGAGGGGGCAGGCCATCTCAGAAGGCGCCGGGGCTTCTCAGCAGCCCTTTTTAGCCTTCTGAGACGCCGCCCGTGGCTTCGGAGGAGGCTTGCCGAGCCTCTCGGGAGGCGCCATGGGCTCGTGGGAAGCCCCGCCGCCTTCTGAGAGGGCCCGCCATCTCGGCCTTCTCCCCGGGCGCGCCGCCACGGATGGGCTCAGGACAGGACGCATCGTTCCCCAATCTCCTCCTCCTCCTCCTCCTCCCCTCCTCCTCCTCCTCCTCCTCCTCCTCCTCCTCCTCCTCCTCCTCCTCCTCCTCCTCCTCCTCCTCCTCTTCCATTCCTTCTCCTTAAACATTATTTCTCCCTGTCGCACCCCGAGGCCAGTTTTTTGGGCGGGCCGGGCGTTTCGCCTGAGACTTCCTCACCGCTGATGACTCTGAAGCTTAAAGATTGGCAACAGTTTCGCAGATGGAGGGCGGGTCGTTTGTAAAATGTTGCGCTAGACTTAGCGCCGCGCACATTCGTGCTTTTGTACAAAATTAGAAGTGTTTCACGGATTGAGGGCGGGTGGTTTTCAACTTGTTGCTCTCGTCTCAGCGCCGCGCACATTCGTTCTAAAGAATTGCAAGAGCTTCGCGGATTGAGGGCAGCTGGATTTGAACATGTGGCTCTCGCTTTAGCGCCACGCGCATTCGTTTCAAAGATGTGTAAGGGCTTCACGGATTGAGGGCGGTTCCTTTTCAAATTGTTGCTCTCGCTTTAGCGCTGCGCACGTTAAGCTTTTGTCAGAGCTTCACGGTTTGAGGGCGGTTCCTTTCCAAAGTGTGGCTCTCGCTGTAGCGCCGCGCACACTCGTTTTAAACATTTGCAACAGCTTCACGGATTGAGGGCGGATGGTTTTCAAATTGTTGTTCTCGCCTCAGCGCCGCGCACATCCGGTCTAAACAATTGCAAGAGTTACGCGGGTTGAGGGCAGGTGGATTTGAACATGTGGCTCTCGCTTTAGCGACACGCGCATTCGTTTTAAGCATGTGTAGGAGCTTCACGGATTGAGCGCAGTTCCTTTTCAAAGTGTGGCGCTCGCTTTAGTGCCGCGCGCATTCGTTTTAAACATGTGTACGAGCTTCACGGATTGAGGGCGGCTCCTTTCCAAAATGTGGCTCTCGCTGTAGCGCCGCGCACGTTCAGCTTTTGTAAGAGCTTCACGGATTGAGGGCGGTTCCTTGCCAAAGTGTGGCTCTCGCTTTAGCGCCGTGCACACTCGTCTTAAACATTTGCAAGAGCTTCACGGATTGAGGGCGGGTGGTTTTCAACTTGTTGCTCTCGTCTCAGCGCCGCGCACATTCGTTCTAAAAAATTGCAAGAGCTTCGCGGATTGAGGGCAGGTGGATTTGAACATGTGGCTCTCGCTTTAGCGCCACGCGCATTCGTTTCAAACATGTGTAAGAGCTTCACGAATTGAGGGCAGTTCCTTTTCAAAATGTGGCGCTCGCTTTAGTGCCGCGCACATTCGTTTTAAAATTGTGTACGAGCTTCACGGATTGAGGGCGGCTCCTTTCCAACATGTGGCTCTCGCCATAGCGCCGCGCACGTTCAGCTTTTGTAAGAGCTTCACGGATTGAGGGCGGTTCCTTGCCAAAGTGTGGCTCTCGCTTTAGCGCCGTGCACACTCGTCTTAAACATTTGCAAGAGCTTCACGGATTGAGGGCGGGTGGTTTTCAAATTGTTGCTCTCGCCTCAGCGCCGCGCACATTCGTTCTAAAAAATTGCAAGAGCTTCGCGGATTGAGGGCAGGTGGATTTGAACATGTGGCTCTCGCTTTAGCGCCACGCGCATTCGTTTCAAACATGTGTAAGAGCTTCACGAATTGAGGGCAGTTCCTTTTCAAAATGTGGCGCTCGCCTTAGTGCCGCGCACATTCATTTTGAAATTGTGTACGAGCTTCACGGATTGAGGGCGGCTCCTTTTCCAAAATGTGGCTCTCGCCATAGCGCCGCGCACGTTCAGCTGTTGTCAGAGCTTCACGGATTGAGGGCGGTTCCTTGCCAAAGTGTGGCTCTCGCTTTAGCGCCGCGCACACTCGTCTTAAACATTTGCAAGAGCTTCGCGAATTCCCATGATCAGCGGACCAGAAGTGGTGTTTTGGAAGGGTTCAGGACTATGGGGGTGCAACTGTTATGTTGATTCGCGGTGTTGAAGTCCCCAAATATGGCGTTCTGACACGGTTCCAAATCGTCAGGACGCAGCAGTCAGGTTGATCCGTGGCGTGGAAATTCCTAGAACAATTGCTTTGGCATGCTTCAAGGTACTAGAACGGCTGTCTTCCAACGAAGCAGTTCCCCAATGGAAATGGACCGCTGGAGGGGCCTATGAAGAGGGAGCTTGGAGGGAGGGTTAATCCCAACATCGTTGATGACTCTTGGGTTTACACTGGTCCTCCTCCTCCTCCTCCTCCCTCCTCCTCCTCCTCCTCCTCCTCCTCCTCCTCCTCCTCCTCCTCCTCCTCCTCCTCCCCCAATCCCCCTTCGATGAGCAAAGTTTGAGGTGACAGATCGGACGTCTGACAGCTGCACTTTTCCTCAGCAAGTTTTTTTGTTTTCGCAGCCCGGTCAGCAGGGCTCGAGCGCACGTGCCTTGAACAACCTCTGCAGATCGAGAGGCTCGGCTCACACAGCGTGAGGCCGACCGGATTTGCGAGCACAAGCTTTCACAGTAAAACGTGTTTAAGCCGTCGACCCCCAATCCCCCACTCATCACCGATAGGGGGCCCCTTCGGCCCACACCGCTCACGAGCGTGAGGACATGTGCTGTCGGGGGCCTACATCGCCGGTCCTACCAGCGATGCATCGCCCGGTTCCAGGCCGATGCGTTTGCCCTCTGAGCCGGCCCTGCCCTGTCCTTGAGCCTCAGGAAGGGTGTCCACCAGGCCTTCAGCGACGGCTTCGTCCGCGCCTACTGCGCGGAGGCACCCGACCCCGTCAACGCGAAGTCGAGGCTCCTCTCGCCTTTCTTTACATCCGACGTCATGCTTTGGTTCGCACCTCGGCTCCCCAGATGTCTGGGCCCCTTCCTTGGGGCCTGCGTCTCATCCATGAGTCGTTTTTTTTGGTGATCCCGGGGCCCGGGGAGGGCCCCGATTGGCCGAGCACTGCAAACACACCTTGGGCATTTGTGATTCGCGGGCCATATCTCGGGCCAGCGGCTGATCGGGACGACCCAGGCACCCCTGGAACGCTCTCGACGAGGCGCAGCTGCTGGAAGGTGTCTGGAGGCGAGAATACCTCCAGGAACCGACGAAAAGGTCCGAAAACTTGGAAAGACGTCGTGACTTCCTCATGGCGCGAGGTTGTCGGGGCCTTCCTGCCCCTTCTCCTGAACTCCGCCGATCTGCTAGTTTTTCCCATCCGCGGCCCCAGCAGAGGTCCCGAACGCCTCCCTTGAGGGCAGTCTTTTCGTCCATCCACGTGTGAGGGCCCTGGAGCCCGAAAAAGCGGCCCTCGAATCACCGAGGATAGAAGAACCCCCATCCCTAATGACACAGCGAAGACGTCGCCTCACTGAGGGCCCCATCTGTGCAGTAGGGATAATGGACGCCTGCTCTGGCCCACGCGTCGGCGCGGCGCGCTCCCCCCCCCCCATCGCATCCCTCGGGTAGAAGATCGACTGCAGAATCGATTCATCTCATAATTGGTTTTCTCGCTGAGTCCATGAACAGTGCGCAGGATGTTCGCAGCTCTGCGAACAGTCTGCGTATAGCTCATGGGGCCGACGAGAAAATCAACGCTTCGGTAGATCTGCAATCGATCGTCAACGTCCCGAGCCATCCCGAGCGTCAACATCACTCGAGCTCCCGAGCGTCAGCGTCCCGAGCCATCCCCAGCCTCCCGCGGAGCGGAGCCGCACGCCATCCGCCCGCCTGGCGCAGCGTGTCCTTGGGGGCCGCCGCCGCGACGCGCTGAGCAGGAGCTCTCGACCGCGCCGTCGGAGATCCGGAGAGCCGATGTCGTGTTTTTTGTTCCATACGGGGTCCCCGGAAGTCTCGACCCCTTCCCCAATCGGGAGCCTTGAGACGGGGGTCAATGCAAACGGGGGTCAGCCAGGACGCCAGATCCTGCAGGATCCTGCGAAGACCCCTTCTGGCTGACCCGGGTCAGCGAGCCGCTCGTGGCCGCGAGGCGGTCGCGCAGATTGGCTGACCCGGGTTTGCGAAGACCTGCGTTGCAGTGTTGTTTTTTCCTGCATTGCAGTTTTTTGGTTTCCTGCTGACCCGGGTCTGGATTGACCCGGGTCAGAAGATCCCCGACCCAAGGACCGGTTTTTCATCCTGAGTCGTTCTGTTGACGGTCCTGGGGCCCGGCGAGGGCCCCGGGAGGCCCGAAACCTGCGACCGCCCCCCCCCGTCCTGATTTTTTCAATGCGCCGGATCTCTGGGGAGCTGGGTTCTCTCCAGGCTCCACCTGCACTGCGCGCTCTGCCTCCTGGAGCTGCTGTGGGCGCTGCGCTGCGGCGGCGCACCGGCCGAGGAGCTGCGCGCTCGGCTGCCCGCCGAGCCCGCGCTGCGGGACGCCCTCCGGGAGGAGGCGCGGGGGGCAGAAGTCCGTTGTCTCAAAGGTGGGGGAAGCCCCCTTCGCCGTTGCCTCCTCGTCGTCGTCGTCCTCCGCCTCCTCTTCCTCCTCCTCCTCGTCGTCCTCCTCCTCCTCCTCCTCCTTCCTCCTTGCTCCTCCTCGTCAGGTGACGCTGTGCCTGCTCACTCTTTCTCGTCCTCTTTATCCTCCTCTTCCTCCTCACCCCGTCTGCGCTCCTGGGTCGCTGCTGCTACTCATGATTTCCCTCGTCCTGCTCCCTTGGTGGACCTCCCCCGCGGTCGTCCTGGTCCTCGTCCTTGTCGTTGACTGCTCACTTCTCACGTCTATCCTGGGAATGCAAGACTCGAGTTCGCCAGAACGTTAATATGTCGACACCTTTTGACGGGCCCGTCCTGAATTCTGACGGTCCCATTTGTTTAGGAGGGGGGGGGAGAAACGTAAGACTCGAGTTCGCCAGAACTCGGGTTTGCCGGCGCTTTCTGACGAGTCGGCCCGGATTTTGACCGTGCAGTTGTTGTGGGATGTTTGCAGCAGCACGTGACGTCCAAGTTTCAGATCGGGTCTCTTCATGCGTTTGATGGCCCTGTCGGGCCGGCTTTGTTACAGGCTGAGAGGGCGCGAACGGTCCTTATGTTAACGTGTCCTGAGTTCGGAGCAGTGTGAGGCCACTGTTCTCACAAAGTTCAAGTTCAACGTTGCTGGAACCCTGAAGTTCGGAAAACAGTTCTGAAACAAGTTCGACGGCGATAAACAAGTTCGGAACACAATCGGCAGCGAGAAACACATTCGGAAACAGTTTAGATAGCGCGCGGCGGCGAGGAAAAAGTTCGAAACCCATTCTTTCTGATCAAAGGTCAACAAGTCAGTCATATAGAAACAACAGTATTTCACACATATTCAAATATTCGAAATATATAGAACAAGTTAGGGAAAAGTTCGAATGTTCAAAAGCAGTTCTAACATCTCAGAACAGTGCGGGTGCAGTTTGGGAAACATCGTCGTTGAGCCCGGGGGCCGTCTCGAACTTATGACGAATTTGTGGTTTCTTGGAGGTTTCGAACTCGAGCTTTTGATCTTCCGCGTCGTGGCAAAAAACATGACGGACGGTTGCTGCTGCTGTCTTCGGGCTCTGGGGGCCCCCGCTGGGCCCCGGGACCGCCGAAGGACGACTTGGGATGAAGAGCCGGTCCCGGAGAAGGGGTCGAGACCTCCACGGGCCCACGTCTTTCAGAAGCCACGACGTGGGCGTGGCAACCGTCGAGGGGGCTGGCTCGGGGGGGCCTTCCCGTTCGTCCGTCCGCCCGTTCGGCGGTGTCCACGTCCGCGTCCGTGTCCGTGCCCGTATCCGTTATTGCGGATCGCACGCGTGCCGAGGAGGAGGAGGAGGAGGAGGAAGAGGAGAAGGAGGAGGAGGAGGAGGAGGAGGAGGAGGTGGAGGAGGAGGGGGGGGGGCCTTCTCCGTGGCTTTCGGAGATGTTGCTCGCGCCCCGGCGGTTTGCTAACCTCGGGGGTGCGTTCCCGCAGCGGGGGTACCCTTAATTACCGTCCCGAACCGCCGCCCAGGAGCCCCCAGTTGTTGCCGCCGGGCCCCAGGAGCGTCAAGGCACGACTCGGGATGAGAGGCCAGTCGCGGGGGAAGGGGTCCAGACTTAAGTCGGGCGTGTCCCCCTACAGGGGGAGCTTCGACGAAAAATAACGAATACCCCAAAACTAATCGAAAAATGCTGGATTTTCGACGAAACATAACGAATACCCCAAAAATAATCAAAACATGATCAAACAAATTCGTCTGGGGGCTTTTGTTTTTAGTAGTTTTTCACCTGTTTGGGGCATTTTTTGGTGTATCTTAAATTTTTCGTCGGAAATCCCCCTGTAGGGGGACACGCCCGACTGAAGTCCAGACCTCTGGAGGTTCACGTCGTGAAGAAAATCATGGCCCCTCATCTCGTGAGTTGCGTGCGGCCTCCGGGGCGTCGCGTTCGTCGACGCGGCCCTCGTTCTGATTCTGCTCATCTACGGCGTTGCGCCGCCTTCGCTGGCCTGTCTCCAAGTGCACGACGCCGTAACCCGCAGAGTCCGAGTGCAGGCCGCCTTGCCCCAGTTGCAGGCGCGGAGGGGCAGTTCCCTCCGCGATGGCACGATTCGTTGTCACTCTGACGAAATGGCTCCTGAGCCAAAACGCGGTCCACGCAAGGTCCAGCGGAGCATTTTCACCTCCGCTTTGAAGAGATCGTCGAGGTCCAGCTGTCTTCCTCCTCCTCCCCCCTCCACCTCCTTCCACCTCATCCGTTTCCTCCCCACTTCCCTCTCCCTCCTCCTCATCCTCCTCCTCCTCCCTCTCCTTCTCCTCCTCCTCCTCCTCCTCCTCCTCCTCCTCCTCCTCCTCCTCCTCCTCCTCCTCCTCTTGCTCCTGCTCCTGCTCCTCCTCCTCCTCTTCCTGATCCTCCTCCTCCTCCTCTTTCCTCCTCATCCTATTCCCCCCCCCCGCCTCCACCTTCTCCCTCCTCCTCCTCCTCCTCCTCCTCCTCCTCCTCCTCCTCCTCCTCCTTGGAGCAGGGAGGAGGGGTCGGGAAGTTTTGGGGAGGAGGAGAGGACAGGGGAGGAGGAGGAGGAGGAGTAGGGAGGAGAGGAGGAGGAGGAGGAGGAGGAGGGGAGGAAGGCAGGGCAGGAGGAGGACGGGCAGGATGAGGAGGAGGAGGAGGAGGAGGAGGACGAGATAGGAGGAGGGAGGAGGAGGAGGAGGAGGCTCCGCCCTGGAGTGCAGCAGGGGCCACCCCGCCGAGGTGCTCAACGCCCGCGGCGCGCATGTCGACGCCCCGTGACACCGCGGCCCGCTCCAGCGCGCGCGCGCGTGCTCGCGCGGGCGGGGCCCCGAGCGCGCTTGGCAGGGCGGGCGTCGCGGGGCTGCCGTGCGAAGCGGGGGGGGGCAAGGCCCTCCTCCCGCCTCCGCCTCCCCCTCCTCCCTCGTCCTCTCCCTCCTCCTCCCTCGTCCTCTCTCCTCCTCCTCCCTCCTCCTCCTCTTCCTCCTCCTCCTGCTCCTCCTCCTCCTCCTCCTCCTCCTCCTCCTCCTCCTCCCTCCTCCGCCTCCTCCTATCTCCTCCTCCTCTTCTCCTCCTCCTCTCCTCCTCCTCCTCCTCCTCGTGCTCCTCTCCCTTCCCCTCCTCCTCTCCTCCTCCTCCTCTTTCTCTCCTCCTCCTCCTCCTCCTCCTCATCCTCCTCCTCCTCCTCCTCCTCCTCCTCATCCTCTTTTCCTCCTCCTCCTCCTCCTCCTCCTCCTCCTGCTCCTCCTCATCCGCCAAAAAAGCTCCTCCTGCCTCCCTCTTTTCCTCCTCCATTCTCTTCCTTTTCCTCAGGGGGGCGGTGCTCCGTTCTTTCCCCATGCTTGCTGCACACAGCAGCCTGTTTCACGGAACAATCTGTCGATCGGAGAGCCGCGGGTTGTTCCAGGTTGAAGGGTTGCGCGGTGTCAGATTCGGTGGCGGGCGAGGGGGGGAAGTTGCAAGGAGAACGCCTTCTCAGAGGGCGGCGGAGTTTCTCTAAGAAGCCCTCGCGCCTTCTGGGAGGGTTTCTGCGTCTTCGGGGAAAGGCTTAGAAATTTTCTCAGAATGCTGGGTGACTTCCGAGCTTTCTGAGAAGGCCCGCCTCTTCTCACTTCCCCCCAGGGTTCGCCGCCGACAGAAATCCAGTGCCAGGGTCGTCACGGCGTGAAAGAGCCTGCCGTGCCATCTGCAGGGCGGGGGAGTTGGGGACAGCAAGGCCCTCCCCCTCGCAGAGGAAAAAATGCACAGCCATGGGTCACTTGGAGTTCCACGCGGGTTTTTTCTTGGATCGGCCCTCCGCGCGGAGCGCTGGCCGTCGGCGGCTCCGGAGGCGCCGCAAAGTGGGTCCAATGCCGATCCAAGGAGTCCACGCGGACCTCCGAAAGTTTATGTCCATGCCCTGTCTTGTTCCGTTTCAAGAGCAGGACGAGGAACACGGGGATCGGCGACACAGGGGACGGGGACATTCCACCCCGCCCCCATCACCTTCCAGAGGGTTCAGAGCAGGGTGGCGTCGGGTATGTCCTCTTCCTATCGGAAACCTCCCCTGCGTGCTCATCACCCTCAATCAGATTGAGCCAATCTCTTCCCTCCCTCATCACCCTGCTCTTACACGCTTGTGATCCTCCTTCTCAAGCTGGGACTCGAATGCCGAAACCATGCATGTGCAATGACATATTGGGAGCTCTGCGCTCTCTTCACCGCTAGACCTATTTCATCTTCTCCTCTTCCTCCTCCTTCTCACCCATCTTCCCTGCACATGTTTCATCCTGTATCTTCCCTCGTCCTCCTTTCCCCCTCCTCCCTCCCTCCCTCCCTGTTCTCGATTATGTCCTCCCTCCCCCCTCCGTCTCTCCCTTCCTCCCGCCCTCCTCCTCCTCCCGGGCTCCTTTTTCCCATCCTCCCCGTTTTCTCCTCGTCCTCGCTCATCCCTCCTCCTCCCCGTCCTCGCTCCTCCCCCCTCCTGCTTTCCTCGCCTGTTCCTGCTCCTCCTCCTCCTGGCCCCCTCTCCTCGAATTCTATCCCGTCTCCAGCAGCAGGCGAGCGCCATCTTCTGGGACGAGTGCCGCTGGCGCGCCGTCGCCACCCGCAGCTCGGGCGGCGGTGCCCTGGGGGGGGGGGGAGGCGAGCGGGCGGGGGAGGTGGGATGGAGGGGGAGGAGGAGGAGGAGGAGGAGGAGGAGGAGGAGGAGGAGGAGGAGGAGGAGGAGGAGGAGGAGGGGAGGAGGAGGAGGAGGAGGAGGAGGAGGGGAGGGAGGAGGAGGAGGAGGAGGAGGAGGGGGAGGAGGAGGAGGATGAGGAGGATGAGGGAGGAAGGGGAGGAGGATGGGGAGGAGAAGGGAGGGAAGAGAGGGAGGACGTGAGGCTGAGGAGGGGAGAAGGAAAACGAGAGAACCTATGAGGAAGGAGGATGAGGAGGGATGAGGAGGAGGAGGAGGAGGATGAGGAGGGGGAGGAGAAGGAGGATGAAGGGATGAGGAGAGGAGGATTGGAGAGAGGAGGGGTGAGGAGGAGGAGGAGTAGCATGAGGAGGAGCAGGAGGATAAGGAGGAGGAGGAGGAGGAGGAGCAGGAGGTGCGGGACAGAACTTACGAAGTGGAGGATGACCCGTGGTAACCCAAGACGCACTAACGGTGTTGGAGTAAGCGCTCCCTCCAAGTTCCCTATTCAACGGTCCTTGCAAGAGTTTGTGATTTCTACGGGAAGTGCCCCGTTGGAAGCTAACTTTCTGATAATCCTCAATCGTGCCAACACGCCAGCCTTGGGACTTCAATGCCGCGAATTAGAGTAACTGTTACTGGCGATCCCGACTCGCGCAAGCACGCCATTCTTTTGACGTCGCCATCGCGAGTCAACGGGACTGTTGCACCCTGACAAAGCCTGACTCCTGCCAGAACACCACTCCTGGGACGCCAACCATAAGAACCCTTGAAACTGTTACAAGTGGTGAAACGAGCGCGACGCTAAGGAGAGATCCATAGTTTGAAACGTTGCTGCCCTCCATTCATGAAGCTCCCGCAAAGCTTTCAAGCGGGTGGACGCGGCGCTGATGCGCGAGCCAAATTCTGAAATCGGGCCGCCCTCCATCCGTGAGGATCTTGCGGACGTTTAGAACGAATGCGCGCCGCGCTAAGACGCGAGTCACAGGTTGAACAGGAGCCGCCCTCCACCAGCTGAAGCGTTGACGCAATACAACTTGGACAGCTGACGAATGTGCGCGCGAAAAGGCGATAACCATTCTTTGACACGGAGCCGCCCTCGAGCCGCATGCTTTTTGCAAGCGTTTGGGATCACTGTGCGCGGCGCGAAGGCGAGAGCTACTTTTGAACAGCCACCGCCCTCCATACAACAAACCTCGGCAAATCTTGGGTTACATGTTTGCAGCGCTAGGTCGAGATCCACAGGTTTGAAAGCAGCCGCCCTCCATCGGTGAAACGCCTGCAAACGTTTAAGACGAGTGTGCTTGGCGCTAAAATGGGAACTGCTATTTGAACACGGGGATCAAATTTGCGCGACGTTGAGGCGAGCGCCACGGTTTGAAGACGATCCGCCCTCCATCTGTGAAGCTGGTTAATCTCACAGCTTCAGTAGCATAACTGGTGGGGGACTCAGGCGAAGCGCCCTGCCCGCCTTTACCACGTGTCTTGGGGTGCGACAGGGAGGATTCATTCAACAGAAAACGGGATGTAGGAAGGGGGGGAGGTGACGAGGGAGGAGGAAGAGGACGAGGAGGAGAAGAAGGAGGCGGAGGAGGACGACGACCACCAGGAAGGAGGAGGAGGATGAAGAGGAGGAGGAGGAGGAGACACAAGGAGGCGGTGGGGAAGAAGGAGAACGAGGAGAGGAGCGAGAGCGAGGAGCGAGGAGGAACGAGGGGGAGGACATCGCTCAGGAGGGGGATTAGGAGGAGGACGACAACGACGATGGAGGAGGAGAGAGGAGAGACGATGATGATGGTGATGCTGATGCTGATGCTGATGATGATGCTGGTGATGATGCTGATGCTGATCCTGATCCTGATGCTGCCGATGATGATGCTGATGATGATGACGATCATGGTGATGGAGATGGTTATGGTGAGGACGCTGGCGCTGATGTTGGTGCTGATGTGATGATGGTGAGGGTTCTGATGACGCGCATGTCAATCATGGTGATGACAACTCCGATGATGATTACGCGGGTGATGATGATGATGATGGTGATGTTGATGTTGGTGATGATGATGTTGATTACGAGGATGCTTACGAGGACGGTTGTCATGATACTGATGCTGGTGAGGATGCTGACGATGGTGATGATGATACTGATGATGATGATGATGTTGATGATGAGTGTGACGATGATGCTGACGATGAGGATAATAAGGATGACGATGCCCATGATGAGGATGAGCATGATGATGCTGATTATGATAATGAGGATGCTTACGATGGTGATCACGAGGATGATGATGATGCTGATGATGATGCTGATGCTGATGCTGATGATGATGATGATGATGCTGATGACGATGCTGATGCAGATCCTGATCCTGATGCTGCCGATGATGATGCTGATGATGATGACGATCATGGTGATGGAGATGGTTATTATGAGGACGCTGGCGCTGATGTTGGTGCTGATGTGATGATGGTGAGGGTTCTGATGACGCGCATGCCAATCATGGTGATGACAATTCCGATGATGATTACGCGGGTGATGATGATGACGCTGATCATGGTGATGATGATGTTGATTACGAGGATGCTTACGAGGATGGTTGCGATGATAATGATGTTGGTGAGGATGCTGACGATGGTGATGATGATAATGATGATGATGCTGATGATGATGATGATGAGTGTGACGATGATGATGAAGATGAGGATAATAAGGATGACGATGCCCACGATGAGGATGAGCATGATGATGCTGATTATGATAATGAGGATGCTTACGATGGTGATCACGAGGATGATGATGATGCTGATGATGCTGATGCTGATGTTGATGATGAGGATGAGGATGAGGATGCTGATTATGATGACGGTGGTGATGGTGATGATGATGATGATGATGGTGATGATGATGCTGATGATGGTGATGATGATGGTGATGATGATGAAGCTGATGATGTCGATGCTGATTATGGTGATGCTGATGCTGATGATGACGATGATGATGATGATGATGATGATGATGATGATGATGATCCTGATGATGACTTTGATGGTGATGATGATGATGATGATGATGAGGAGGAGGAGGAGGAGGAGGAGGAGGAGGAGGAGGAGGAGGAGGAGGAGGAGGAGGAAGAGAAGGAGGAGGAGGAGGCACGAGGAGGAGGGGGAGGGGGCGGGAGGGGATGATGTTTGTAGTGTCGCGCACATCTCTTTGAGAGCAGGCGTAGCTATGTCTGTTCATTTCGGGCTTTTCGAAGAAGAGGGGTGAACCTATATGAAAGAGGAGGAGGAGGTCGAGGAGCAGCAACAGAAGATGTGAGGCGCCCTGCGTCGGACACGGGAGCCTCCGCATATCCGACACTGCGGGCTGGAAATTGCCTTCACGAGCTCCTCGGCTAGGTGATTCTGGGGCGCGTCGAGTCGTCTACGACGCCGCCGTCGTTGCCGCCTTCGTCGTCGCCGAGCAGGCGCCGTCGCCGCCGGCGGCGGTGCCGCCCGCCAACCCAAGTCAGACCTCGCCGCCCCCGGGCGCCGGCTTCCGCGCAAGTGTCCCCGCTGTCGTGCGCCCCTGGCGGGTCGTCCAGCGGAGCGCGGGTGCGCGGGCCCAGGCGAGGCCTCGCCCGCTCCGGGCGCTGCCGAGCGGCGCCGCTCTGCCCCGCGCCGCACCCGCGGTGCTCCGCGGGGAGCCCCGCCGCGCGGAAGCAAACGAGGCCTCGGCTTCCCTCCCAGCAGTGGCGAGGCGTCCCGGCTTGCCTCTGGGCGGAAACTGGAGCATGTACACTACCAGTGGCGGGGGGTTCTTCAATCCGAGGACTTTTCGAGGGTCGGGGACGACGTCGGGGTGGTGTGGTGTATACTTTTTCCCAACCCTCCTTGGTTGGGTATTCGTTTTGAATAGAGCAGTGTGGTCGCGTCCTTCCTCCTCCCGCCTCCCGCCTCTTTCCTGCCTCTTTCTGTCTTGCCTGCGGGGGGCTGTGAAACTGTCGCCAGTTTCGAGGCCTGCTGGGGGGTCCAGCATAGAGGGTAATCGCGGCAGATCCAAATTAGACCTCGCCATTCCTGGGGGGCTGCGATCTGTGAAACTGTCGCCACTTTCGAGGCCTGCTGGGGGGCTCAGCATAGAGGGTAATCGCGGCAGATTCAAATTAGACCTCGCCATCCCTGGGGGGGGGGGCTGCGATCTGTGAAACTGTCGCCACTTTCGAGGCCTGCTGGGGGGTCCAGCATAGAGGGTAATCGCGGCAGATCCAAATTAGACCTCGCCCTCCCTGGGGGGCTGCGATCTGTGAAACTGTCGCCACTTTCGAGGCCTGCTGGGGGGCCCAGCACAGTGAGGGCCACGCGCGGATTCAAATTAGACCTCGCCATCCCTGGGGGGCTGCGATCTGCGAAACTGCCGCCATTTTCGAGGCCTGCTGGGGGGCCCAGCACAGTGAGGGCCACGGGCAGATTCAAATGAGACCTCGCCATCCCTGCGGGGCTGCGATCTGTGAACCTGTCGCCACTTTCGAGGCCTGCTGTGATCCCCGTTTTCGAAGTGGCTAGGAGTGCTCAGGAATTGTAAATCATCAGCTTTATCAAGCCCTTTTCCTGTAGCCAGTGTCCTGCGAGTCTCCCGAATTCCGTCTGCAGACATATGTAACCCTCGCTCCGTCATCGCCCCCTTATAAAGTATCCTAAACTATTTGCGCCCCGCTTTTGCGCAGGGGTTGGGTACGTCGCCAGGGTAATTTCCCCGCTTTCCCGGGGAGGCGAAGAATGTACACACCAGGATCCCGTATACACCAGGATCTGGTTTCCTGTGCGAGATTCAGTGTGAGGCCAGACGAAGGCGTCGGTGTATAGAGTTCTGCTCCTTCTCTAGGCCCACCACAGAATGTTCTAAGAACCTCCTGTGGTATGCACGAAATGTTCTTAGGTTATTTCTGGTTCAAGCTGTCTTGTTTTGCACACCTCGGGCTTATGGTCGAAGAGCATTGCTTTTATGTTTCGAACATGTTTGGGTTCTAAGAACATGTCGTGGTAGGCCTATAGGAATGCCTGGACGGTCAGTCCCTGCTCAATCCCTGCATTCGATGACAAATTGCGTACATCTAAACTTCCGGATCTCCGCGCGGGTTGCTTGGATCGGCGTTGGGCCCCCCTGGCGGCGGCTCGGGCGCCGCCCCTTGCATGCCCCGGGGCTAGCGCAGATCAGTAAAAGTCCGCGCGGAGCGCCGACATGTTATATTTCCGAACCATCCTGTGGTGTTGGGTCCTCGCTTTGAAGAGACAGCGCCCCGCGCTCCTCCCTTCCAGCCTCCTCCCTGTCCTCCCTTGTCCTTCCTCTTCCCCGTCATCCCTCTGCTCTTCACATCATTTTATCACCCTGGCACACCCCTAACACGTTTCGTGGCCCCTTGGGAGCTCCACCTAAGGTCCCAGAGGCGGTGTTCGCACGCGTCCCCGCACCCGCTTCGGCACACCCCTCACACTTTTCCTGGCCCCGCAGAGAGCTCCGCCGACTGGAGCTGCGTGCGCATGGCGTCGGCGCGCTCATTTCCGCGCGCCCCTCGCACGTTCCGTGGCCCAGCAAGGAGTTGCACCGACGGCCTCAGTTGTGGCGTTCGCGTGCGTCCCCGCGCACGATTCGGCAGATTCCTCATTCGCTTCGTGGCCCCATAGGGAGCTCCACAAAAAGCCCCACGGGCGGTTTTCGCATTCGTCCCTGCCACCATTTTCGTCGCACTCCGTACACGTTTACGGCCCATAGGGACCTCCACCGGAGGCCCCAGAGGCGACGTTCACATGCGCTTTTCCCGCCCAGTACACCGTTTCGAGGCCCCCTAGCGAGCTCCACAGAAGGCCCCAGAGGAGACGTCCGCATCCGTTTCCCCCACCCAGTTCACCGTTTCGTGGCGCCACAGGGGGCTCCACCGACGGCCCCAAAGGCGACGTTCGCATGCATTCCCCCACTCAATAGATACTTTGATTCGTGGCCCCAGAAGGGGGCTCTGCCGAAGGCTTCAGAGGCGACGCTCGCACGCGTTCCTTTTATTACCCAGTACAGCGTTTCGTGGCCCATGAGAAACTCCATCGAAGGCCCCAGAGGCGACGTTCACATGCGCTTTTCCCGCCCAGTACACCGTTTCGAGGCCCCCTAGGGAGCTCCATCGAAGGACTCAGAGGCGACGCCCGCATGCGTTTCCCCCACCCAGTGCACCGTCTCGTGGCCCCATAGGGAGCTCCACCGAAGGCTCCAGAGGCGACGTGCGCATGCGTGTCCCTCGCCCAGTATAATGCGTCATCGTCCCAAGAAGCTCCACTGAAGACCCCAGTAGTCGCTTTTGTTTTGCATACCCAGTACAACGTTTCGTGGCCCGCAGGGAGCTCCACCGAAGGCCCTTGTGGCCGCGGCCGCATGCGTCTCCCACACCCAGTCAACTGTTTCGTTTCCCCACAGGGAGCTCCACCAAGTACTCCAGTTGCCGCGGCAGCGTGCACCTCGTCCACGCAATACAGCGCTTCTTTACCCCATAGGGAGCTCCACCGAAGACTCCGGTCGGCCCAGCCGCATGCGTTACCCCACCCAGTACAGCGCTTCGTCGCCTCATAGGGAGATCCACCGAAGACCCCAGTGACCGCGGCCGCACGCGTCCACCCCACCCAGCACAGCACACTCTTCACACGTCTCGTGGCCTCATAAGGAGCTCCACCGAAAGCGGTACCCAATTCATGGTCCTCATAACTGCAGTTGGTTGGGTGGGTCTTTCCCTTGGGTAATTATTATGTTTTCCCAGACGTCCAGTCGTTTTAGGTCCTCATTTTAAAGAGACAGCGCCCCGTGACACTCACTAATCTTTCCTCCTCCGCCTCCTCCATCCTCCCGAACCTGCCTCAGCCCTCCGCATGTAAACGGTTTCGGCACACCGCTCACACGATTCGTGGGCCCAAAGGGAGGTCCACCAAAGGCTTCGGCGGCAGTGCTCACATGCGTCCCCGCGCCAATTTCAGCGCACGCCTCACAGGCTTCGTGGCCCCATAGCGAGCTCCACCGGAGGCCCCAGTAACTGCGGTCGCGTGGCGTCGCCACACCCATGTCGGCGCAGCCCTCGCACCTTCCGTGGTCCGAAAAGGAGCCCCGCCGAAGCCACCACCGAAGGCCCCGTTTGCTGCGTTCGCATGGCGTCGCCGCGCCCATGTCCGCGCACCCCTTGCACATTTCTTGGCCCCACAGGGACTTCCTCCTAAGGCCCCAGTGGCTGTTCTCGCATGGCGTCGCCGCACCCCTTACACGCTTCATGGCCCGCAGGGAGCTCCACTGAAGGCCCCAGGGGCTGCGTTCGCGTGGCGTCGCCGCACCCATTGCGGCGCACCCCTTCAAACGCTTCGTGGCCCCACAGCGACTTCCACCGAAGGCCCCAGTGGCTGCGTGCGTATGGCGTCGCCGCACCCGTCACACGTTTCATGGCCCGCAGGGAGCTCCATCGAGGGCCCAACTGGCTGTGTTCGCGTGGCGTCACCGCACCCATTGCGGCGCACCTCTTCAGACGCTTCGTGGTCCCACAAGAAGTTCCACCGAAGGCCCCAGTGGCTGCGTTCGCATGGCGTCGCCGCACCCCTCACACGCTGCGTGGCCCCGCAGGGAGTTCCACCGAGTGTCCCAGTGTCTGCGTTCGCATGGCGTCACCGAGCCCTTTGCGACAGACCCCCACACGTTTCGTGGCCGAACAGGGAGCCCCACCAAAGGCTTCGGTGGCGGCGTTCGCGGCGTCGCCGCGCCCATTGCGGCGCACCCCTCCACACGTTTCGTTGCCCCACAGAGTTTGGCGGAAGGCCCCAGTGACTGCGGTCGTGGCGTCGCTACACCCATGTCGGCAGACTCCTGACACGCTTCGTGGCCGCAGAGGGACGGCACACATCACGGCACTTCACGCGCTTCGCGGCACTGCACCCATCCCGGCACAACTCTCACACAAGTCGTGGTCCCCGAACGGGTTCCACCGAACAGGATATTTACAGCCGAGCTACTCACAGCAGCATGCAGTTGGGTTGCTCGCCAGGATCAGCGCATCTTCTAGTCCATGGGTGCCGTCAGCCGCGAAGTTGTCCCCATTGTCCTGCCCCCCACTGGAGGTCCTGCGGGGCGTCCCGCTGTGCGGGCCCCTTAAGGCGAGAGCCACGTTAACAAAAGCACCGTTCTCAGTCCGTGCACATGTCTGAGCAGTTTAAGCTAAGTGCGCGCGGCGCTAAGGCGAGAGTTGGACCTGGGAAGCGTGCCATCCTGCATCTGTGCAAGTGTTGGGCTCTCGAGCTTCAGGGTCATTGGTGGTGGGGACGTCTTAGGGAAGACGCCTGGACCGTCGTGCAAACACGTCGGTTGGCGCGACGCGGACGACTATGCCATACGGAAGAGAGGGGAAGGAGGACCTGGGGAGGAGGCGGGAGGAAGATCAGGAACGAGGGAGGAGGCATGTAGCAGGAGGGGGAACGGAGTGAGAGCAGACGCACATGAGCAAGAGGAGGAGGAGGAGGGAGAAGGAAGAGGACGAGTAGGATGAGTACATCGCCGTCTGTTCAGAAGCCGTCACCAAGTTGCTGCAGAAGGCAACGACGCTTCAGTACGCAAATCTACAGTAGGCACACGGCATGAGGTCGGGCATGTCCTACAGGTGGATTTTGGAAGACAAACTGAAAATAGTCACACACACATTCAAGAATAGCCAAACGAGCACGAACACATCGTCCCCAGACCATGTTTGACTATTCTTGGATACTCCTCCTGTAGAGGGACATGCCCGACTTAAACATAGCATGGCCCGTTGGCATGTGTTGTTTTTCTTCATGGCCTTGGGGCCCCGTGCGGCACCCAACAGAGCCGAGAACTTCTGGGGAGTGCGGCTCTTCTGATGGCAATGTTCGGCACCGTACGTATTTCCTGCAGCCTGAGGCATTCGGTGGCAAACCATGGGAGCCTGGTATACCTTCTTAATTCCGTCCTTAGCGTCGATTAGCGCCGATGATCCTCCTCCACTTCGCTCCTCGTTCCCATTGCCTCCGACCTTCTCCTGATTCCCCCTCATCCTGAGCATCCCTCCCCTGACTCCCCCCTTCTTCCTCCCCGTTTTCCCCCACTTCCAGGAGCCACCTGGGAACCAGAGCCTGCAAGACCCCAGTAGAATCACACGAGAATGCAAGCATGAAGAAGAGAAGGGAGAGCCCTCCCCCCATACCCTAAGTATCCCCCCTCGTCCTCCCTCCTCACCGTCTCTGAAGCTTGCCACGGCCTCCCGGAACCACGCCGCGCCCAACACGCCCAGGGGGAGCACAAGTATGAGGATGAAGCCTCCCTCCTCCCTCCTCCCTTACCCTTCCTCTTCCTAAATTTTTTAAAGAATTACTCCGACGGTAGGACCCCACATGAGAATCTGTTTAGCTTACCCTTTGCCCTTTCCTCCTCCCCCTGGCGGACACCCTCTCCTCTCGCTCCCTGCACTGCCCTCTCTTCCCCCTTCTATTTCTCTTCCTCCTCCTCTTTCTCCTCCTCCTCCTCCTCCTCCTCCTCCTCCTCTTCCTCCTCCTCCTCCTCCTCCTCCTCCTCCTCCTCCTCCTCTCGCGCCACCTCCTCCTCGTCGTCGGCCTCCCCCATGCCCCTTCCCTCCTCATCCCCCTGCCTTTTCTCCATGTGCACCTCCCCTTCTCCCTCGTCGGGGCAAGCAAATCCATTTTCCTCAGCGCCGTCGCCGCCTCGGCCAGCGCGCGCGCGTCTGCCGACGGCTAGATCGCGAAGCCGTCGGGACAAACCTTCGGGCTGGGCCGTTGAGACAACCTCGCAGGCCGCTGGGGCGTGGGAGCTAGCCGTTGGGACAACCCCGCGGGCCTCCAGGCGCGCGCCGCGGCGCTCAGGCGGGGGGCAGCATGAAGCCCAGCTCTGCCGCGAGCTGCTCCGCCTCAGCCCTGGAGTCCACCGCTCTCTTGTCGAACTCCTCGAGCGCCTTCCGCAGGGACGCCGGCGGCCCGCGCTCCAGGAACTCTCGCGCGGGCGGCCGCAGGATCAGCATGTTCCGCATGCACGTGGCGCGGGAGAACATGACGTAGAGGTGCAGCCACCACATATCGTCCGACATGCCCGTGCAGCCAGCGTCCTCATCCCTGGCGCAGTCGATGGTGACGCCCTTGCGCAGCGTCTGGCCCTGCGACAGCGTGGAGGTCAGGTAGGACGCGTGCGTCAGTGTGAATCCCGAGCGGCGCACAGTGTGCGCCCCCGAGCTTTGCCACGTGAGCTCCTGCTCGCTGGGCCTGAACATGAGCAAGCTCCTCGCCCGCGCTTCGGCCTCGCCGTCGTCGGCAGCGCCATCGGCGCCCTGCTGCAGCACCTCGGCGACCTCCTTGTAGATCGGGGACTCCTGGAAGCCGTGCACCTGCAGCCAGATTCCCTGCGGTAGGTATCGGGGGCGGAAGAGCTGGCCCGGCGCGCACTCCTCGTAGTCCCGCTCGTCGTCTGCGTGAAACTCGAAGGACACGATGGTGGCCCGTTGCTCCTGCACGAGCCCCAACTTCTTCTTCAGCTCCTCCTGCACGGCCGTGAACCGGACCTCCATGCCGACGTGTGCCGGTAAGACGCCGTGGATGTCCCCCGTCTTGTGCATGTTCGGGACGTTCAGGAGGCGCCGGCCTGCGTCTGGGTCGCCTTGAATCGTGCCGCACTCGTCTACGGCCTGCAGGAAGACGAGGGGGGCGCCGAGGCGCCGCGCGTCGCGACGAGCGCGCGTGTTGATCCACCTCGCCAGCGTCTCCCAGTAGATGCCCATGCCGTAGCCGAGCCGGAAATTCTCGTGCTGGTGCCGTGGGTCCAGGACGAGACTTCCTCCATATTCAGGTCTCAAGAGCCCAAAAGTGACGACAGTTGCACGTTGCGGATGACCCGCTCGGATTCGAACATGAAGTGCGGGCCCCATAGGGAGGGGGCTCCCGCCTGAGACTTCCTCACAATTCACTCACAGACGAGGCTCCCGCCGGATACTTCCTCCATATTCAGGCCTCAAGAGCCCAAAAGTGACGACAGTTACACGTTTCGGATGACCCGCTCGGATTCGAACATGAAGTGCGGGCCCCATAGGGAGGGGGCTCCCGCCTGAAACTTCTTCGCAATTCACTCATATTCAGGCCTCGTCAAGAGCCCCAAAGTGACGACAGTTGCACGTTGCGGATGACCCGCTCGGATTCGAACATGAAGTGCGGGCCCCATAGGGAGGGGGCTCCCGCCTGAAACTTCTTCGCAATTCACTCGCAGACGAGGCTCCCGCTCGAGACTTCCTCCACATTCAAGTCTCAAGAACCCAAAAGTAGACGAGGCTCCCGCCTGATACATCCTCCATATTCAGGCCTCAAGAGCCCAAAAGTGACGACAGTTACACGTTTCGGATGACCCGCTCGGATTCGAACATGAAGCGCGGGCCCCATAGGGAGGGGGCTCCCGCCTGAGACTTCCTCGCAATTCACTCATAATCAGGTCTCAAGAGCCCAAAAGTGACGACAGTTGCACGTTGCGGATGACCCGCTCGGATTCGAACATGAAGTGCGGGCCCCATAGGGAGGGGGCTCCCGCCTGAGACTTCCTCACAATTCACTCACAGACGAGGCTCCCGCCTGATACTTCCTCCATATTCAGGCCTCAAGAGCCCAAAAGTGACGACAGTTACACGTTTCGGATGACCCGCTCGGATTCGAACATGAAGTGCGGGCCCCATAGGGAGGGGACTCCCGCTTGAAACTTCCTTGCAACTCATTCCTATTCAGGCCTCAAGGGCCCAAAAGTGACGACAGTTACACGTTTCGGATGACCCGCTCGGATTCGAACATGAAGTGCGGGCCCCATAGGGAGGAGGCTCCCGCTTGACACTTCCTCGCAATTCACTCACAGACGAGGCTCCCGCTCGAGACGTCCTCCATATTCAAGTCTCAAGAGCCCAAAAGTGAGCGAGGCTCCCGCCTGATACATCCTCCATATTCAGGCCTCAAGAGCCCAAAAGTGACGACAGTTACACGTTTCGGATGACCCGCTCGGATTCGAACATGAAGTGCGGGCCCCATAGGGAGGGGGCTCCCGCCTGAGACTTCCTCGCAATTCATTCATATTCAGGCCTCAAGAGCCCCAAAATGATGACAGTTGTACGTTTCGGATGACCCGCTCGGATTCGAACATGAAGTGCGGGCCCCATAGGGAGGGGGCTCCCGCCTGAGACTTCCTCGCAATTCACTCACAGACGAGGCTCCCGCTCGAGACTTCCTCCATATTCAGGTCTCAAGAGCCCAAAAGTGACGACAGTTGCACGTTGCGGATGACCCGCTCGGATTCGAACATGAAGTGCGGGCTCCATAGGGAGGGGGCTCCCGCCTGAGACTTCCTTACAATTCACTCACAGACGAACTCCCGCCTGAGACTTCCTCCAGGTGAGTATGTGAATGAGTGAGCGTGTGACAGAGTGCGAGTGATGATGATGATGATGATGATGATGATGATGATGATGATGATGATGATGATGATGATGATGATGATGATGATGATGATGAGCATGTGAGTGACTGAGCGTGTGAGAGAGCGCGAGTGATGATGCTGATGTTGATGATCAGAGAGTGTGAGTGACTGTGAGTGTGAGTGAGTGGTGATGATGATGAGTGAGTGAGTGAGTGTGCGAAGGCAGAAGAGGAGAGGGGCTGGGGTGAGTGTTCCTGCGCGGGGTGTGCAGAGAAAACAAGAACCCCACTTTGGATGTGGGGAAATAAAGCGAAGCCTCCCTTACCCTTCCTCTTCCTTTCTTGCCCACGCCGTTTGGAGACCTGTTTCCGAGGAGCCAGCAGAAGCTCCGAGTCGCATCTGGGAACCTCTGAGGACCTTCAGCGGTTTAGGAAAACAGTGCCCCCCCTTCCACGGTCCATCTCGATCCGATCGATGCGGTTCGATGTCGAGTCCGGCTTGCCCGATCCGATTCGATTCCGATGTTCTGTCGTTCCGATGTCGCCCGACGCGTTCTTGGCGATGTCGTGCATCTTGACGCAGCCGAGCCGATTCGATTCTGAATTCGCGCCGGTGCGGGCCGATCCGACGCACCCTGCTGACTCGATTCTCAAGTTCCCCATTCGATGCGGACTGGTCCTGCCCCTCTTCCTCTCCCCTCCAGTACAGTGGAGACCCATGCCAACAAAAACACCCTGCTTGCCTCCAGGGTACCCTGGGTTTCTTGAGTTTCAATGGTTCTGCAGTGGAAGGTGCGACGCTCCCACACCAAAGGTCAAATGGGCGTCCTGGGGTTCCAGGGTCGGGCTTCTTGTGGACGGTTTCTGCTGGTCGGTAGCATGGGGGAAACGGGACCCGAGGGAAAGGGACCCTGGACCTTGGGGCCTTCCCCCAAGACGAGATCTTCCCCCCGAGCCCCGGGCAGGGGGCCCCGAGAGTCCCAGAAGCCGCGCAGAAGCCGCGGGGTCCGTTTCCCTCGGGGCCTGCCTCCCCCATGGCGATCCATCCCGCTCGGCCCCCTGCCACCGACGCTTTGAAGCACGCTTGCGCGTGCAGGCACGGAGGCACCGAGCAGCGCGTCGCGTGTGCGGTTGTAGACCTCAAGCGTGAAGCATATCCTCGCGGGGCGGAGTTCAAGAACAGCCCCCCTCCCTCGCGGCCCCAGCGGCGTCGGAACGGCCACGGTACCCCAGGTGCTGCCGTCGACCTGGCGCCCAGGGACCCGGCACAGGGAAAGGCCGGCAAGCGTCCCCCGCCCCCCTTCCGTCTTCGCTTTCGAGGAGAGCAAGGCGAGGAAAAGGCAGGCAGGGTATCCCTCAGATCCTGGCGTCTCAATTTTTTCGAGTCGGACGTTTTCGCCTTTTCTCGGGGCCTGGGATCCTCACGGATCGATCCGGCTCGGAAAACGACATGGTCTAGGGCTCGGGGCGCGATGTTCTACGATGTTGCAAGTGTCTCGCTACGTCGGATCTCAGGGGTAGGCCCATGTACTCCGGTCGGACCGAGGTATCAGATGGAGTTCGGTTCGGGGAGAGTGCCCAGATGTTCTTCGTGCTTGTCGGATGTGCTTGTGCATCCTGGGGGAGGGTGCCCTCGACTGTGCTTCGGTTTGGCCCGCGGAGGGTCTCGTGTTCTTTAAAGATGTGTTTCTGTCCCAGGTCCTGCCTTTGGAGGGAGGGAGGGGGAGAGGGAAGACGAAGAAGAGAGACGGTAGCGATGGGGTAGAGGAGCGAGAGATTGAGACAGCATGCAGAAGAATGAGGGAAAGGAGAGGAGCCCTCGCAGCGCTCCGGGCCTGCGAGCTGCCATGCGGCTTCATCCTGGGACCGTCTTTGGGCTTGTTTTTGCTGGCGGGTGTGATGGGCTGCCGAGAACGAACTTCGACAGCATGGCGGCCCCGCGTGGGCGGCGCCGGATTGCCTCTGCCAGCTTCAGGTCCACGGCGGGGCTGGCTGGAGACTCGAGCGCGTATGCCTGACCGGGGTCAGACGGGGCGAGGGCGAGAAGGAATCCGTTCGGGAGCGTTCCGGGAACGCTCTCAGAGCGTTCCAGAACGCTTTGAGAAGGCCGCGGCGCCCGAGACATTCTCCAGATCCGCCCGATCTCAGAGACATGCGGGCAATATGTATGTCCATGTCCAGTGCGTCTTGGATTTTCTTGGAAGGGGCGCCGATGTGGACACGGATATGGAAAGGTCGCACTGGACATGGGTAAGCATAGCCTCTGGGGGCCTGGTGTTGATCCAGATCCAGTGCGCCTCGGGTGTCTGGGGCAGGGAGCCCAGCACTCCAAGCTGCAGTGGAGATGGACACAAACCTTGCCCGCAGGAGATTCCCGATGTATCCTCACCTGGTTGGATCCTCGTCATGGCTTCAGGTCGGGCGTGTCCCCCTACAGGCGGATTTTGGGCGCAGAGTTAAGAAGATGCAGACATGCCCCAAAATATTCCAAACAGGATCAAACAACAAATAGTCCCCAGACGATGTTGTGCCTATTTTTGAACACTCCTCCTGTAGAGGGACAGGCCCGACTCAATCACGGGCTTCGTCTGACGGGGGCGCGCTCCCAGGCCCGGGCCCCCGGGCCGCTGCTCCTCCGGCTGCTCCTCTGCCGCCGTGGCCCTGCCTCCGAGGACGGGGCCGCCCTGCAGGGCCTCTCCCGGAGCGTGCGCTGCGGCCCAGAGATTTCGAGGCGGACGCCCAGCCTTACGTCGGGCGTGCCCCCCTGCAGGAGGAAGATTAAAAACAAGTACACAAATAGTCTGGGGACGACTTTTCGTTTTTTTTTTTGTAACAAAAAAAAGAGAGAAAATAAAAGAAAACCAGTTTTGAATATTGTTGAACTATTTTCAAGTTGTCCTCCAGAATCCGCCTGAAGGGGGACATGCCCGACCCACACCCAGCCGCGGCGACGAGGAGCCCTCTGGCAGCCCAGACGATGATCCGCAAGCCCCCGCGGAGGGTTTTGATCATAGAGGTTCAGAGCATAGAGGCTTAGGTCATGGATCGGCGGCGGGCCAGGGAGGAAGCGAGAAGGAGGAGGCCTTCTCAGAAGGCGGTGGGACTTCTCAGGAGCCCTGGCGCTTTCTGATAAGTGGTCTGCGTCTTCGGGGAAGGCTTAGAACACTTCTCAGAAGGCCGGGAAACTTCCGGGCCTTCTGAGAAGGCCCGCCCCTTCTCACTTCCTCCCTCGCTCGCCGCCTAATGAAGGCTCTTGTTATGAAGAATGCGATGCTGGGGAATCATCGATTTACCCATGCCCTAAGCTGCTACTGTCAGGCGATCGGCTGTTGTCAGACGAACGTGTCAGACGCTATGATGCGCAAGACATGCACCCGCTACCCATGCCCTCATTCCAGAAGAATCCTGGGACGTTTGCAATCCGGTTGCAGCGCTGCGAATCATCAGAATAAGGCCGACCATCCATCAAAGTTCAAGTCGTCCGTTACCCGCAAGCACGAGCGGTGCGAAGCGATGCGATGCAAGGCGAAGCGAAGCGTTGTGATGCAAGGCGGTGCGACGCCATGCGATGCCGTGCGAGGCGAGGCGAGGGCGATGCGAGGCGAGGCAAAGAAGAGACGAGGCCCCAAGGCGACGAAGAGGCAAGTTGCTCAGACAGTGGCGACAGTCTTTCATTTGGGAGCTCCCTGGAGGATAGCGGGACATCGTTTGGATCCGCGTATGGCTCACACGCCGCTATTCCCCCAGGAGCTCAGATAGTGGCGACAGTTCTACATTTGGCAGCTCGCAGGGGGGAGCGGGGCATCGTTTGAACCCGCGTATGGCTCACACGCCGCTGGATTCCCCAAGGAGCTCAGACAGTGGCGACAGCCTCACATTTGGCAGCTCGCAGGGGGGAGCGGGGCATCGTTAGGATCCGCGTATGGCTCACACGCCGCTGGATTCCCCAAGGAGCTCAGACAGTGGCGACAGCCTCACATTTGGCAGCTCGCAGGGGGGAGCGGGGCATCGTTTGGATCCGCGTATGGCTCACACTCCGCTGGATTCCCCAAGGAGCTCAGATAGTGGCGACAGCCTCACATTTGGCAGCTCGCAGGGGGGAGCGGGGCATCGTTTGGATCCGCGTATGGCTCACACTCCGCTGGATTCGCACAGGAGCTCAGATAGTGGCACAATGCTTCCTTTGCAGCTCGCAGGGAGTAGCGGGGCATCGTTTGGATTCGCACATGGCTCACACTCCGCTGGATTCGCCAGGAGCTCCGATAGTGGCGACAATTCTACATGTGGCAGCTCCCAGGATAGCAGCGGGTCATCGTTTGGATCCGCATGGGGTTCACGCTCCGCTGGATTCTGCAGGAGCTCAGTTTCTGGCGACAGTCTTAGATTCCGCGTCAGCGAACTTTTCTTGGGGGCATGTGTTGTTCCCAGGGCAGTGTTTTAATAGTGGATCGTGTTGCTCATGATTATGGTGGGCATTGTTGGGGGGGTCTGTGTTTGCGCTCTGTTATTTGGTGGGTTTGGCTGGATGCTGACGGAGTTTAACTTTTGCACGCGCGCACACACGCACGCAATACATACGTCCATTTATACACGCATTCATGCGTCCATCCATCCACGCATCCATGCATTCATGCATCCATCACATCCTTCACACCCCTCACATCCATCACATCCACCGCATCAATGCTTCCACGCATGCCATCCATGCCTCCATGCCTCCCTGCAATCCTGCATCCATACATCCCTTCAATCCTACAGCACTGCATCCCCGCCTGCTTCCCTGCCTGCCTCCCCGCCTCCCTGCCTCAGATCGTCGATCGTCGATCGTCCTCGTCGACGTCAATCGTCGATCGTCGATCGTCGTGGTCGACCGTCGTGCGTCGATCGTCGTCGATCGTCGATCGTAGATCCTCGATCGTCGACCATCGTCGATGATTGGCGATCGTCGATCGTCGTCGGTCGTCGATCGTCGATATTCGGCCGTCGACCGTCGATCGTCGATCGTCCATCCTCGATCGTCAATCGTTCGTCGATCGTGGATCGTGGATCGTCGACCGTCGTCGTCGCCGATCGTCGACTGGGTCGTCGATCGTCTGTCGCCGATCGTAGATCGCCGATCGTCGATCGTCGACTGTCGTTCGTCGATAGTTGATCGTCGGGGGTCGATCGTCGGTAGTCGGCGTCGCCAATCGTCGACTGTCGGTAGTGGATCGTCTGTCAGCGGATCGTCGATCGTCGATCCTCGTCCGGCGATCGTCGATCGCCGATCGCCGATTGTTTTCAATCGTCGTCTATCGTTGTCGGTCGACAATCGTCGTCCGTCGAAGGTCCATTGTCGATCGTCGATCGTCGTCAATCGTTGATCGTCGTTCGTCGTCGATGGTCGGCGTCGTCGATCGTCGATCGTCGATCGTCGTCGATTGCCGATCGAACCAGAACCCATCGAAAAGCAGAGCGCGAAACAAATCAAAATCCATCGAAATCCATGAACAATCTATCATATATAAAAAACATGATGTCTCAATGATTTTGATGGATGTCGATCGCCCTGAGGGTGCCGATCGTCGTCGATTGTCGTCGATCGACGATCAACGATGAACGATCGACGAACGACAATCGAAGATCGACGACGATCGTTGATCGACGGTTGACGATCGACGATCGATGACCGACGATCGATCGACGATCGAGGATCGACGAGTAATCGACGATCGACGATGACAATCGACGACGACTGACGATCGACGATCGACAAATCGACGACTGCAGGCAGGTAGGCATGGACGCAGGGAGGCATTCAGGGATGCAGTGATGTAGGGGTGCCGTGATGCAGGGATGTAGGGGTGCAGGGATGGCATGTGTGGATGGATTGGTGTGGTGGGTGTACTGGATGCATGGTTGGATGGATGCAGGGGTGCCTGGATGCCTGGATGCGTGGCTGCCTGGATGCCTGCGTGCGTGCGTGCGGGCCTCCCTCTGATCAACATTTCCCCATCACTCCCTCTCTCCTCGCCGCCTGCGTTAGCTGTGCGCACGCGTGTGCCTGAGTGTGGGAGTTGATTGCATCTTGACTGCGCGTGTGCGTCATGTGTGCGCGTGCTTCAGCGCTTGCGTGCGTGCGTGAATGCGTGCGCGCGCGTGGGCGCGGTTGCTTTGGATTGCCTCGCTTCGGTGCACGCGTGCGTGCGTGCGTCCGCGCGTGCGCGCGCGCGTCCGTGGGTAGTTAGTTGGGTCGCTTTTGTTCATTGTGAATGCGCGCTTGCGCGTGCCTGGGTGGAGTCCGGGCAAAGCTAGATTCAATTCGATTTCTTCACATCTCTTTTTTTAAGGAAAAACCGCACTCAGACCCCCCCACTCCCATACCCATGCCCCCCAAAAGCTCAAGGACAGCTGCACCTGTGGGGGATAGCGGTGCATCGTTTGGATTCAAATAGGCCTCATACTCCACTAGATTCCCCAGGAGCTCAGATAGTGGCGACAGTCCTACATTTGGCAGCTCCCAGGGATAGCGGGGCCATCGTTTGGATCCGCTTTGGGCTCACCTTCCGTTGGTTTCCCACAGGAGTGAAGATAGTAGCGGCGATTCTACCTTTGGAAGCGCCTAGGGGTAGCGGGCCATCTGTTGGATCCACGTAGGGCTCATTTTCCGCTGAATTCTCCAGGAGTTCTGATAGTAGCGGCAGTTCTTTCTCTGGCAGCACCCAGGGGGTATCGGGGCATCGTTTGGACCCGCGTAGGGCTCACACTCCGTTGGATTCCCCCAGGAGCTCAGATACTGGCGACAAATCTACATTTGGCGGCACCCAGAGGATAGCGGGGCATCGTTTGAATCCGCGTAGGGCTCACGCTCCGCTGGAATTCTCCAGGAGTTCAGAAAGTGTCACAGTTCGACCTTTGGCAGCTCCCAGGGGGTAGCGGGCCATCGTTTGGATCCGCGTAGGGCTCACCTTCCGTTGGAGTCCCCAGGAGCTTTGATACTGGCGACAATTTTGCATTCGGCAGCACTCAGGGGATAGCCAGGCATCGTTTGGACCCGCGTAGGGTTCACACTTCACTGGATACCCCATGAGGTCAGATCTGGCACAGCTATGCATTTAACAGCACTCAGAGGTTAGCTGGGCATCGTTTGTTTCCGCGTATGGCTCACACTCAGCTGGATTCCCCCAGGAGCTCATATACTGGCGACAATTCTACATTTGGCAACTCCCGGTGGCTAGCGGGGCATCGTTTGAATCCGCGTAGGGCTCACAGTCCGTTGGATTCGCCAGGTGTTCAGTTAGTGGCGACAGGACTACCTTAGGCAGCTCCCAGGGGGTAGCAGGGCATATGAGCTGGCAAGAGAACATATGAGAAGAGAACACGAGAGGAGAGGAGTGGAAAGGAGAAAGGCAGCGGATTGGACAGGACGGGAGAAGGACGGGAGGGAGACTTGAAAGAGAATAAGGAGGGGATGAAGGACCAACCAGCGTTTTAGTCAAAGCGAGAACCCAACCACTGGATGGTTGGATTTAATAATCATCCTCATCATCGCAATCGGCGGCGCCTTCCATTCATTGTACGTAACGCAACTTACCAGCATCCTTATTATCTTACATCCAATCGTGTTCGTATCGTTCACACTCACACTCATGTCAAGTAACCTTAATCAAATGCCGAGTGCTTCCGCTTCAAGTATAGCCACACGCGCGCCTGAAACCCTCTGAATCAAAACCCTTATGATCTAGACCCCCATCAGAGGTTCATTGGGATGAGCAAAAATTAGAGGAAGGCCAGTTGAGACATCGGCGGCCTTCCAGATAGACCAGAGTCCGCTCAAAAGCAGAGGAGGTGGAATGGGAGGAAGAGTTCGAGGAGGAGGAGGAGGAGGATTCAGGAGGAGGAGGAGGAGGAGCAGGAGGAGGAGAAGGAGGACGTGGAATCGCCCATCGTCCCTCTTCCTGATCCCCATTCCCCTCCCAGGATGCCGCCGAGGGCCAGGTCGTCCGAGTCGTGTGCATCCGACCCTCCCTGGCGGACTGCTGCGGGGAGGGGCCGGGGCCGTTGCTGAAGCCGGCCGCGCGTGGCCCCGGCTCGGCGGTGCCTCCGGCAGGCGCCCTCCCCCTCGGGATGCCTGCCAGCCTCGGGATGCTTGCCAGCCCTCCCTCCCTCCTCCCTCCCTCCCTCCCTCCTCCTCCGTCCTCT
>CAUYUJ010016349.1:656901-691901 GCA_963575745.1 Prorocentrum cordatum
ACGCACACACGCACACACGCACACACGCACACACACACACGCACACACGCACACACGCACACACGCACACACGCACACACGCACACACGCACACACGCACACACGCACACACGCACACACGCACACACGCACACGCACGCACGCACGCACACTCCTCATCCATTGCGTCTCACTCCTGCTCCCCGCTGTCCGCCTCCCCGTAGCGATTACTCATCTCCCTCCTTCTACTTCTCCTTCCTCCGCACTCCCTCGGCTTCTAGCCGCCAGGCACAGCGGTGTCCACGGGAGCGGCGATCCTTCCGCCCACCCTGGATACAGGGAGCCGCCCTTGACCCAGACATCCGACGCCGTATTTTCGTCTCACGCCGTGGCTCCCCAGAGGCCTGGACCACTTCCGAGGACAGGCCTGCCACCCCGAGTCGTGCGCCGACGGTCCCAGGGCCCGCTCGGGGCCCCCCAGAGGCCGAGAGTGGTCAATCGTTTCCCGTCGTTTTTTTTCACGGCGTGAGGGTAACGGGGGGACGCTGGGCGATCCGCCAGTGCGGTAGGCACGCGTCGTGTCGACCAGCGGCGACAATGGTAGAGCCGACGCGCCTGGTAAGGACGTCCGCTCTCATCTAGGGCACCTTGGTGTTCTTGCCCCTGCGGCCCGTTCATTGCCGTTTTCACTGGTCGCCCGCCGCCCCAACCATCCCAATTTGGGCCTCCAAGGGCCTTGCATCCTTACCACCCGTCCTTAATCCACGTTTTGACTGCACCCCTCCTCGCTTCCCCCTCTCCTTCACGCTCTCATCTGCTTTCTCAACCCCATGTGCCCCCCCCTCTCCATCTCTCAGGGGGGGAACCAATCATACACAGGCGCAAACAAACGTCACTTCCCAGGAACATGTTGGGGAATGTGGGAAGTGGACGGGAAGACGGGGCTCCAGGAAGTATAGGAAACTAAAGCGACGTTTGGGATGTGTGTGTATTTTGTTGTGTGTTCTTGAGCCCCTCTCCATATCTTCCCGCGTTTGTTTCTGTCCGCCTTCATCCTCCCTCGGCCTCCTCCTCCTCATCCTCTTCCTCCTCCTCATCCTCTCCCTCCTCCTTCTCCTCCTCGTTCTCCTCCTCCTCCTTCTCCTCCTCCTCTTCCTGCTCCTTCTCCTCCTCTTCCACAGAATGGTTCACCTTCTGGGCCCAGCAGCCGCAGCTTCATGCCCGCGTTCGACTCGGATGGCAGGCTGTTGTTGACAAGATGGCCAGAGTGCGCTCTAAGTCCAAGTGGCGATCTGTCACAGGACCCATGGGCGCTCTCATCGTCGGCATGGGCGAGATCGATTGGCAACTATACCATCCTGACCGTTGGACGGGCCCAGAAGGATATGAGTGGACCTACAACCCCGACGGCACCGACCTCAACTCCCTCTTCCAAGCAGTTCACGATCGAGTCGCAGCTGGCCTGTGGAAGCAAGCAGGTCAACACCATGAGGGCTTTGGTTGCGAGCAAGGAGGGCACCTTCAAGCGGCGCAGAGCTCTGTGAGATGGATGCGACGCAAGAAGTTCTTCAAGGAGGCTGGAGCCTTGGAGAAGATCATCACTGGCAGCTGCTCGACTGCTCAGCGCACGTTCACTGAGGGCTACGAATGTCTAGCCTCGTGCCCGCGCTGTGGACAAGCAGCTGAGGATTTGCTGCACAGGTGCTACCAATGTGCAAAAAAACGATGATATCGACCACGACTGGACCCGCCGTACCCAGGACCTCTGCGCCAGGGCCGCCCAGTCCATCAGCGAAGAGCCCGACATGATGATGTTTTGGTGCCGAGGTATCCTGCCCGCCAGACTCAACAAGGTTCCAGAGGCCCCCGACTGGAATGAAACCCAGCCAGTTTTCGATGTCGACATGGACGTACCCGTCCCCGAGTTCGAATCCTACACCAGCATCGTCGGTACCCCGATCCAGGCCTGCAGGGCCTACCTCGACGGCTCGGTCAACTCTGCAGATGCTCGTATCGCCCGTGGTGGTTGGGGGGTTGCGTTCGACTTCAACGAAATTCCTGTAGAAGATCGGTTTCCAGGGCTCTACGGTCCCATTGACGGCCTACAAACGGTTCCGAGTGCTGAGCTTGCGGCGCTCTACTACTGCCTCCTCTACACCCAGGGGCCCCTCGAGATCTGGACCGGTAACGCTCTGGTCTTTCGCGGCTGGAGCTCCAGGTTGTGGCTTTACCCTCGATGCCCCCACAAGCAATGGTGGCAGCGCATCAAGCAGGCCATCCCCCAGAGGCCCGACAGGATCTCCAACGTCCGCGTGAAGAAGTGCAACTCTCACCTAGACGACGTGAGCCTGCGTTTGCCTCTCAGCCATGGTATGTAACCTTAGGTAATGAACGAGCCGACGCTCTGGCCCAGAGAGGCCTCGCGAAAGCCCTGAACTTTATTCAGCCTCAATTAGATTCTTTGAAGGACTATGAAGCTCTCCTGCAACGGGTCCACAAGCGTCTTGCGGCAGTCGCCTCGGCTGTTAACTCGTTGCCACGGGTCAAGCACCAGCGTCTTCGGGTTGCGAAGAACCGCAAGAGGCCTGTGAAGATAGTCGCTTCGTCATGAGCTCGAGCGTGCCACGGGCCACTGCATGCAGCAGCACCCGAAGGACCACAAGAACTGGTTTTGTTTTCATTGTTAGCTGGGCCCGACACGAGAGGCCGTTGAGAGCTGGATGCAAGCACACCCGTGCAAAGGAAGAGCTTTAGCTTCATGTTATAACGTGCCCCTGCCGATTCCGCCCTCTGCATACCCATCTCCTACAGTTGGAGGTAAATTCGTGCACCCGACCCATTCGCTGCACATTATGAATGGTCAACTTTGGTGCACGAAGTGTGCGAGGCTCGGCAGTTGCACGAGCACTGGAGGCGGCAGGCTTAACCAACTCCCCGTCCCTTGTCCAGGTGGTGTGGGCACCGACAGTGGTAGGGAGGCCTTGCGTAGGTTGGCCAATTGTCTGCCCCCGAATGTTTCGGCCAAGGTTTGGCCCTCAGGGGAGCCCATAATGCCCCTCAAAGCCTGCAGAGCCAAGCGACAGAACACCACCGCAGATGATTCCGGTCAGCAGGCGCGCCGGACCGGAACGGAAACGGAAAACAGAACCCTGGAGCAGAAAACGAAAATCCGTTTTCCGTTTTCCGTTTTCCGGTTTCCGTTTTCCGGTTTCCGTTCCATGGTTTCCGTTTTCCGGTTTCCAGTCTGGGCAGAAAGCGAAGTTGCGTTTTCCGTTTTCTTTTTTCGGGTTTCCGTTTTCCGGTTTCCGGATTCTGTTTTCCGTTTTCCGGTTTCCGGTTTCCGTTTTCCGTTTTCCAGTTTGGGCAGAAAACGAAAATCCGTTTTCCGTTTTCCGGTTTCCGTTTTCCGGTTTCCGGTTTCCGGTTTTCCGTTTTCCGGTTTCCGTTTTCCGGTTTTTGGTTTCCGTTTTCCGGTTTTGGCAGAAAACCAAATTCCGTTGTCCGTTTTCCGTTTTCCGGTTTCCGTTTTTTGGTTTCCGGTTTCCGCTTTCCAGTTTCCGTTTTCCGTTTTCCGTTTTCCGGTTCCCGGCTTGGGCAAAAAAAACGAAGTTCCGTTTTCCCTTTTCCGTTTTCCAGTTTCCGTTTTTCGTTTTCCGGTTTCCGGGTTCCGTTTTCCGGTTTCCGTTTTCCGTTGTCCGTTTTCTAGTTTGCGTTTTATTGTTTGCCGCCCGCACCCAGCACAGCCCCCCCCCCTTCTTGTCGTCAAAAGCTGGTACACCGAGGGGCCGTTCTTGTGGAGTCGGGCTTCAGTTTACTTTCGGTACGCCTCGTCCAGACAAGCTCAACATTTGCTAGGGCACAAGTCAAGAGGTCGACAGTTGCATTCGAATATGCCTGGTGACTGTACGGCACCACGGGCACCGGCGGATTGGCGCCAGAAGGTCCAGACTCTCCGGCCAGAGCTTCGCTACTGTCCCCGTCATCCACGCCGTCATCCTCGTCATCGGCCGCCTTGTCGTCGCCCACTTCTTTTTGTTGGTTTACGTTCGAGCCTAACGGACAAACGCGGCGCTCTGCGTTCTTGTCCGATCAGGTTGGTGCTGATCGTCCCCCCGACCCTCTCTCGCTGCGCCGGGCGGCCTGGCCGTTGCCGCTCGGGCGGTGCGGCAGGACGGCCCTGCCAGGCCAGCTCGTGGGTTCTCCGCGGCATGGCCAATGAGAGCTGGGACTGGGAACCCCGGATCTCTGGGCTCCGCCTCGATGGCAGGGGCCCCGAAACAGCTCGGGGAAGCTGGGCGACCACACGAGCGGCTCTCAAAAGCGGGCCTCACGCGAGATGGCACAGCGGCCTTACGCCGCAGCTTACGCGGGACGCGAGCGCGGCACGCTGCGTTTTTTCCACGATCAAGAGCGGGCCCTACGCGAGATTGCATAGCGGCCTAACGCGGCGGCTTGAGCGGGCCGCCAGCGACGATAAGATTTGTTCGATCTGGGCCGCGTCCCTCGATCTCGACCTCTGGGGCCCGTCTTTCGGGCCTCGGGGCCACCAGCGTGGGGTCCACGGGGCGAGGCGCTACCCCCAGGGGCAGGAGTCGGGAGCTGCTGGGGGGTCGCGGATTGAACAAAAAATCAGACAGCCGGACCGAGGTACAAGATCGAGGTCGGCTCGTGGAGGGCAACCTATTGTTCTTCGTGTTTGTGGGATGTTCCACGCGCTCAGGGCGTGACCCGTCCCCCTGAGAGGCCTCGCTCCCTTCCCGCCCCCTCCTTCGGCCGCTTCCTCTGCCCTGTCCCCTTCTCCTGCATGGTGGCGCACTTCGCTGCAACGGCACCCCCGTTTAGTTAGTTCTCCGCCAGCGCAGTTACTCTGCCTAGCCGCCGACGCAAAAAAAAAAAATAATAATTTTTTTTTTTTTTTTTTTTTTAAAAAAAAAAGTGCGTGGGATGTTTTGGGGGCATCCTGGGGGATGAGATTCTCGAGTGATCGTGTGGTCTGGGTTGTTTTGGCCGGCGGATGGCCTCGTGTTCTTGTGGGATGTTCTTCAGTCCTGGGTCCGATTGCATTGGAGGATGTCTGGAACCGACGCCGAGCTCCCCCGCCCCATGTTTGCTGCTTACCGCCTGCCCCCCCCGCCAACCAACAGTCTTCCCTCCCAGTCAAAGATTGATGCACCGAGGGGGGCTGTTCCCGCGGAGTTGGGGTTCAATTCAACTTCGGCGTGCCCCGTTCACTTGGATTTCGTTCCTCATGTGGCAAAGATCAAGAGGTCCACGGATGCATTACATTGATCCGTGCGTTCGCAGATATGGCCGCGCCCGAGCAGGAGGAGGGGCCAGAGGTCGTTCTCTGGCCTGGGAGATTTGCACTTCTCCTCGGCAAGCGCCAATGAAAGCGGCCTGGGGGCGCCGATGGGCACCTGGCACCGCTGGCGAACACAGATGGCGGGAGCGAGGAGAGCCTAACCGCCTCTCCCTTTTGGGCTTAGCTGGTTCTCGCGCTCGGTGAAGATGAGCAGGCCATACAGTGCTCGCAAGCAGGGCCTGACTTCCCCGAGTGGGAGTTCGCCAGCCACGCGCGGGTCACAGCTCGGGGGTCATCCATGGAGAGGTTCGGCCGAAACTTAACCAAGGCTGGGATCGACCCTCTCCGAGTTCTCGTCCCGTGAGGCTACTTCAGAAGATGGCACTGGCCAGGTCAGACAGAGCAAGACGGAAAGATTTGTGCGGAGGGTCTGTAATGATGCCCGCGTGCTTCAGTTTCTTGCCTTCCACTGCCTGTGGTGTCGGCAAGAATTCTTGGACATATGTTTCACTAGCTTACGCCACACCGCCGACCCCCTAGGCCCGCAGATGCCAAGATCTGAGTCTAGGCGCTTCGCGTAACTCCACGAGCTCATGCAGAAGCGATGTCCAGGCGAGTTGCCCTGGTCCCGGATACGGAGGAGCACGCAGTGGAATAAGGGATTGGGGAAGCCGTCATACAACGAGAGGGGGGGGACAGAGGAGGAGGAGGAGGAGGAGGAGGAGGAGGAGAAGGATGAGGGAGAGGGAGAAGGGGGGGGGGCGGAGGGAGGAGGGAGGAGGAATAGGCGGATGAGGAATAGGAGAAGGAGGAGGAAGAGGAGGAGGAGGTGAGCTGAAGGGCCAGAGGCCTCCTGCATGCCTCTCGGAATCTCTTCGTATGTCTCTTGAGAGCTTTTTGGAGTCCTGCTTGGACGTCTTGGGGGCGTCCTGGCGGTCCCAGGACCCTCTTGCAGCGTCTTGGTACCTCAGGCCTCTTGGGGGGTTCTTGGGAGCTTCCTGGGGACCTCTGTGTGGCCTCTTGGGGCCGCTTGGGCGCCTCTTGGGGCCCTCCTGGGGCACTGCTGGAAGCCTTGGAGACCATCTTTGGGCCATCTTGGAAGAGCTCGATCAAAGAAGGGGTGTCCTTCTTAGCCTATCCCCCCCCCCCCACCCCACCCCCCAACACCTCAGGAGAATCAGTGATTTGTAGAATCTCGCCGAGGCCTCCTTGGACGCTCAAATCGGTCGCGGCGCCTCCATTCCAGGTCCAGGGGAGGGGGTGGGGGGAGGGGTTAAGTTACCCCCTCCCCGCCCGCAGGCCGTCTCGCTCAATCCCACCCGCCCTCCCAACACATACGTAGCACCCGAGTCTGGCCCGAGCCTCAGCATATTCAGCAGTCGTCTTGGGATGGGGAGCTACTGGGGGCCAATCCGCCTCCGCCTCCTCCTCCTCCTCGTCCTCCTCCTCCTCCTTCTCCTCCTCCTCCTCGTCCTCCTCCTCCTCCTCCTTCTCCTCCTCCTCCTCCTCCTCCTCCTCCTCCTCCTCCCATCTCTTGCCTCTGCACTCCGCATGTCCTCATCATCATTATATGCGCGCAGGCAGTTCCACCTACATGTCGGCGAACCCCTCACACGCTCCGTGGCCACATTGGGTGCTCCACCAAAGGCCCCAGGGCAGGGTCCGCATGCAGTTCCACCTCCATTTCGGCGCACCCCTCACGCGCTTCGTGGCCACATTGGGTGCTCCACCGAAGGCCCCAGTGACAGGATCCGCATGCAGTTCCACCTCCATGTCGGCGCACCCCTCACACGTTTCGTGGCCCCACTGCGATCGCACGGTGGCACCGCGCCCATTTCGGCACACCCCTCAGAAGCGTCGTGGCCCTAGGCGGGCCTCTACTGAAGGCTCCAGTGGCTGCTTTCGCCAGGCGGCACCGCGCCCGCGTCGGCACGACCCTCGCACGCTTCGCGGCCCAAAAGGGGGCTCCACCGGAGGCCCCAGGAGCTGCGTTCGCATGGCGGCCCCGCACCCAAGGCGATACACTCTTCACGCGTTTCATGGCCCCGTAGGAAGCTCCACAAAAGGCTCCAATGGTCGCGGCGGTGGTCGTGCGACTGCTCGTCGGGCCCGGGAGCGGCAATGGTCGCGTCGGGCACCGCGGCCGCACTGGTCGTGGTGAGGCCGTCATGGGGATCGCGGCGTGTCGTGGTTGTGGCCGTACTAATGGTCGTCGGGCCCGTGGTGGTGGTCGTGTCGGAGCTGGTAGTGGTCGCGGCGGTGGGAGTGGTGGCCGCGCTGGTGGTAGCAGTGGTAGTGCTCGTGCCGGTGGCGTTCGCGCTTGGCTGTTCACGCCGCGCCAGGCAGCACATCGGCGTTGCCGAACGCGAGACGGCGCTGGATCTCCCGCCAAACGGTGGGAAGCACAGAGACGACCACTCGACCTCTGGCAGATCCCGGCCGCAGGAGCACACACGCAGGCGACCAGCTCTGAAGGGGCCCCAGGACACACAAATTAATACACACAAATAAACCGATTCCCTATATTCTCATATATTTTCTAGGTTTTTGTCTTCCCCCACACTTCCCATATTTTCCCATATTTTCTGGGGGATCGACAATTCATTGTGACTGTGTTTTTTCCTTCCTGAAGCTCGTCAACCGGCTTGCCCCTGGACTCCAAGACAGCCGGGAGCAGCCGCGCCGCTGCCCGCCGCCGCCGCCGCCGCCGCCGCCGCCGCGCCGCCGCCGCCGCTGCCGGCCCCGCCGCAGCCGCTGCCGCTGCCCGCCAAACGCCGCCGCCGCCGCCGCAGCCGCCGCCGCCGCCGCCGCCGCTGCCGCCGCCGCCGCCGCCGCAGCCGCCGCAGCCGCCGCCGCCGCCGCCGCAGCCGCCGCGCGCCGCCGCCGCCGCCAAGTGTACTCTGTATCGTTTTTTGACAGGGATGGTGGGGGGGGCCGCATCGGGTTGGCTGCGCATGTTCCGAATTTGGAGGCAGAGTGTGTTTTGTATTGTTTTTTTTTTTACCAGGGATGGTGGGGGGGGTGTCGGCATGGACTCGGGTTGGCCCCCAGTCGCCTGGGGAGGGGGTGTTTATTCATAGGGAACAGTGATTCAGTTACCCGCAAGCAACAAGCCGTCTCGCTTGTTCCCACCCGCCCTCCCAACACATAGGAAGCACCCGAGTTTCAGCATGGACAGGGGCCACCATCGACAGCTATCGGGAACCAATGCAAACGCCAGCCAGGTGCGCGAAACCCGCGAGATGGGCCGCACATGTCAGCTGCGCCACGCGGACCAGGTGCGCCACATTGGGTAATATGTCGACCCTCCCACCGTCCCTGTCAAAAACCATACACAGTGACGGCGGGTTTGTTGTGTGCGGGTGTGCGCGCGGCGAACAATGTGCCGGCACCGCCGCCGTCCTTGTCAAGACCCCATGCTAAGTGGTCGTGGGATGCCCGCGCATGCTCCAGGCTCCAGAGGCAAAGTTTATGTTGTATGGCTTTTGACAGGGATGTTGTGGGGGGTGTTGCCATGGGTGTCGTTATGGATCCAGATTGGCTGCCAGTCGGGCCAGGGAGGGGGTGTTTATTCCTCAATCAGAGCTTGCTTCTGTAGGGGTCATAGCGGATTCATATGGTTAGGTTAGGTTTGTCGCCGATTTTCGCTGCACGCCCGGGTGCCTGGGGGTGCCCGGGGGGGCCAGGGGGCCCGGGTGCCCGGGCGTGCCCGGGGGTGCCCTATAGCCCTATAGCCCTAAGCACTATAGCCCAATAGCCCAACAGCCCTACAATTCTATAGCCCTATAGCTCTATAGACCTATAGCTCAATAGCCCTATAGCCTCCTAGCCCTATAGCCCTGATTGGGTCTTTTCTCTCGTATCATTCGAATGAGAAAAATCATAGGCCCCTCCCCGAAGGCGAAGCAGGGGAGTTGGAAGAGGCAATTTGCTAGACCACTCACGCCCAACGGGCTCGGGGATTAGAAAGCGTGCGGAGGAACCGCTTCTGACCTCCTCCACCCAGAGGGCGCGCGGTCGTTTTGCAGGGTATTTCAGGGTGGTTTGCAGGGTATTGCATGGTACTGCAGGGGTTTGGTTTGCAGGGTCGTTTTCCAAGGTATTGCAGGGTGTTGCAGGGTCAGCACGGAATCTTTGCACCCCTCTTTTGCAGAATATTGCAGGGGGTGCGGCGAGGTCCAGGGGAGAGGGTAGGGAGAGGGGTTTCTGGAAAGCTACCAGAGGAAACGCCGTAGACCACCTCCGCCCAGAGGACTGGTGGGATTTGTCATCGGTAATCGATGAACGCGCTGCTATTGTTGACGCTTCACATATCCCCACCAGCCCATCCAGAAACGATGCCCAGGAGAGTTGAGATGATACGAGAAGTGGGGGAGCATGCAGAAGGACAAAGGGCGGGGGACGCCGTCATATACCGCAGGAGGGGGAGGATGGAGGAGGAATCGTCGTCGTCGAGGAGGAGGAGGAGGAGGAGGAGGAGGAGGAGGCGGAGTAGGGCGAGGACGAGGAGGACGAGAAGGAGGAGAAGGAGGGAGAGTTGGGTACCTCGGAGATCCTCTTGGGGCCTCGTATAGGGTCTCTCGGGAGCCTCTTGGAGGCATCTTCGGGCTGCCTGAGCGCCTCTTGGGGCCCTCCTGGGCCGCTCTTGGGAGCTTTAGGGGCGCTGTTGGGGCCATCTTGGAGGACATCGATCACAAAAAGGTGAGCTTCAATTTGCCTCCCCCCTTGGGAGCACCGACAATCGCCTCCTGGACCTCTCTTGGATCGCTCTTGGGGCGCTCTTGGGGCCGTCCTGGGGCTCTCTTGGGCCTCTCCTGGGGCTCTCCTGGGCCATTTTGGATGCACCTTGAGGCTTCGGATGGCCATCAAAAGCGAAAAGGCGAGAAAGCAAAAATCATGCATTTTCTTTTGGTGTTTGAAGGAGTTTGGCTTCTTGGGGGCCTCTTTGGAGGTCTCGGAAGCCTCTTGGAGCAGTCTTGGAACGTTTTGGGGGCTTCTTGAAATCAGATCGTCGTTGTCCTTCGGTCTGGCCAGCCCGCGCGCCGGCTCCGCTCGGGAAGAGGGACGAGGAGGAGGAGGAGGGAACGAGGAGGGAGACAGGGAGGTGAGGGCAGGATCAACGAGGGGGGAGGCAGGAGGGAGGGAGGGAGGAAGCCTGGCAAAGGGAACGGGGAGGGAGGAGGGGCGGGGGGGGGGCAAGAGGGAGAGAGGAGGAAGGGAGGCTCCTCCTCCTCTTCCTCTTTCTCCTCCTCCTCCTCCTTTTCCTCCTCCTCCTCCTCCTCCGATTTTCGTTTTCCGGTTTCCGTTTTCCGGTTTCCGCTTTCCGTTTTCCGTTTTCCGTTTTTTTCCGGTTTCCGTTTTACGGTTTCCGGTTTCCGTTTTCCGTTTTCCATTTTCCGCTTTGCGTTTTCCGGTTTCCGTTTTCCGGTTCCGGTTTCCGGTTTCCGTTTTCCGTTTCCGGTTCGGTGCTCTCCCGTGGGCACCCGCGTCCTTCTACGCCATTTTCCGTTTTCCGTTTTCCGTTTTCCGATTCCGGTGGTCTGCCGTCGGCTCCCGGCTCCCTCTTCGCTGTTTTTCGCTTCTGCTTTCCGTTTTCCGGTTTCCGGTTCCGGTCTCCGTTTTCCGTTTCCCGTTTTCCCGTTCCGGTGCTTTCCCGTGGTCCCTCGCGTCTTTCTGCGCCGTTTTCCTTTTTCCGTTTTCCGTTTTCCGATTCCGGTGGTCTCCCGTCGGCCTCCGCTTCCCTCTTCGCTGTTTTCCGTTTTCCCCTTTTCGGTTTCCCGTTTCCGTTTTCTGGTTACGGTTTCCGCTTTCCGTTTTCCGTTTTCCGGTTCCGGTGCTCTCCCGTCACCCCCCGCGTCTTTCTTCTCCGTTTTCCGTTTTCCTTTTTCCGTTTTCCGATTCTTGTCGTCTGCCGTCGGCCTCCGCTTCCTTCTTCGCTGTTTTCCGTTTTCCGGTTTCCGTTTTCCGGTTTCCGGTTTCCGGTTCCGGTTTCCGCTCCCCCTCCGGCCCAGCGGAACCATCTCCGGTGATGACCTCCCAAGCGAGCACGCCCGAAGTAAGGTTCGGTCACAAGGGCCGCGGCGTGTCTTTGGCCACGACCGCGCCCCCTCGGTGGGCCGATCCTCCTCCCCCGCCTCCTCCTCCTCCTCCTCTTTCTCCTCCTCCTCCTCCTCCCCCTCCTTCTCCTTCTCCTCCTCCTCATCCTTCTCCTTTTTGACGTTGCGCAAACTTCGGGAGGCAGCCTGGAGCGCTACGGCAAAAGGGAATGAAGCCGTATCGAACGACGACTTGGGCCGATAGCGAACAAATTAAGCCTGGCGGGCGCAGCCAAGACAGTATTGCGACTAGAACTGAAACAACAAATTGGAGGGGCCCGAATTGCAAAGAGCGTGCGCCCGCCTGGCCGCATGTTGAGTGGGGAAGCGGGCCAATACTACTGCCCGGAAACTCCTTCTTCCTCCTCCTCCTCCTCCTCTTCCTCCTCCTCCTCCTCCTCCCTCTCCCCCGCCTCCTCCGTCTCCTCCTCCTCCTCCTCCTCCTCCTCCTCCTCCTCCTCCTCCTCCTCCTCCTCCTCCTCATCCTTCTTTCTGACGTTGCGCAAACTTCGGGCGGCTGCTTGGCGCGTCACGGGCTAAGAGAAGAAAGCCGTCTCGAATGCCGACTTGGGCCGATAGCGAACTAACGAAGCCTGGCGGGCGCAGCCAAAACAGTAGTGCGACTAGAATTGACCAAACAACTGGAGGGGCCCGGATGGGAAAGAGCATACGCCCGCCTGGCCGCATGTTGAATGGGGAAGCGGGCCAATAATACTACCTGAAAACCTCCTCCTCCCTCTCCTCTCTTCCTCTTCCTCCTCCTCCTCCTCCTCTCCTCCTCCTCCTCCTCCTCCTCCTCCTCCTACGCCGCCGCTCCTCTTCTCTTCCTCCTCCCCATCCTCCTCCTTCTCCTCCTCCTCTCCTCCCCTCCTCCTCCTCCACTTCCTCCTACTCCGCCGCCTCCTCCTCCTCCCCCTCCTCCTCTCCTCCTCCTCCTCCTCTTCCTCCCCCGCCTCCTCCTTCTCCTCCTCCTCCTCCTCTTCCTCCTACTAACTCCGCCTCCGCTCCTCCCCCTCCTCCTCCTCCTCCCTCCTCCTCACTCCTCCTCCTCCTCATCCTCCTCTCCTCCCTCCCTCCTCCTCTCCTCCTCCTCCTCCTCCTCCTCCCCCCTTCCTCCCCCCCCCCCACCTCCGCCTCCTCCTCCCTCCTCTCCTCCTCCTCCTCCTCCTCCTCCTCCTCCTCCTCCTCCTCCTCCTCCGCCTCCTCCTCCTCCTCCTCCTCCTCCCTCCTCCTCCTCCTCCTCCTCCTCCTCCTCCTCCCCCCTTCCCCCCCCCCTTCCTCCTCCTCTCCTCCTCCTCCTCCTCCTCCTCCTCCTCCTCCTCCTCCTCCTCCTCCTCCTCCTCCTCCTCCTCCTCCTCCTCCTCCTCCTCCCCTCCTCCTCCTCCTCCTCTCCTCCTCCTCCTCCTCCTCCTCCTCCTCCTCCTCCTCCCTCCTCCCTCCTCCCTCCTCCCCTCCTCCCTCCTCCCTCCTCCTCCTCCTCCTCCTCCTCCTCCCCTCCTCCTCCTCCTCCTCCTTCCTCCTCCTCCTCCTCCTTCACCATCTCTTCCTCCCTCCTCCTCCCTCCTCCTCCTCCTCCCCCTCCTCCTCCTCCTCCCCCTCCTTCGTGCTTCCCCGTGCCGGCCGCCGCCCAGTCGTCTGCGCCGACCTGGCGGCGGTCGGCGGCGCGGCCGCCGCCGCCCTCGTCCCCGGCCTCGACGGCATGCGCTCCGCCATGGTCGAGGCACTGCGGCCGCCGCCGTGGTCGGGGGCGTCCCCAGAGATCCCCAGAGGCCCAGAGGTCCAACGCATCGCAGAAACCAGGACGGAGGTTTTCCTCAATTTTCGGCCTCTAGGGGCCCTCGGCGGGTCCCAGGACCGTCAAGAAACGACTCAGGATGAAGAACCAGTCCTGGAGAAGCGGTCGAGACTTTTGGGGACCCCGTATAGGAAACAAAAACACGACATCGGAGCTCTGGGTCCGATGTCGTGGGAGGAGGAGGAGGAGGAGGAGGAGGAGGAGGAGGAGGAGGAGAGAGGAGGAGGAGGAGGAGTGGGAGGAGGAAGGAGGAGAGAGAGGAGGAGGAGGATGAGAGGAGGATGAAGTGAAGGAGGAGAAGAAGGGAGTGGGAGAGGAAGAGGAGGAGGAGGAGAGAAGAGAGAGGAGAAAGAGAGAGGAGGAGGAGGGGAGGAGGATGAGGAGGAGAGGAGGAGGAGGACCCCGAAAGATGGTCCATCCGCCGGTTTTTCCTCATGTCGGCCTCCGGGCCAGTTGCCGGGCCCGGGGGCCTCACATGAGGCCGGGACGCACTCCTCACCCCCCCTCCCCCTCGTCCCTCTGCTTCCTCCTCCTCCTCCACCTCCTCCTCCTCCTCTCCCCTCCTCCGCCTCCTCTTACCTCCTGCGCCTCCTCCTCCTCCGCCTCCTCCACCACCTCTCTCCTCCTCCTCCTACTTCACCTCCTCCTCCTCCTGCTCCTCCTCCACCTGCTGCTCCTCCTCCTCCTCCTCCTCCTCCTCCTCCTCCTCCTCCTCCTCCTCCTCCTCCTCCCCGGGACCTCAGCTGGGTCCGCGGATGGAAGGTCAGAAGCCAGATCCGCGCGGAGGTCTGGTCCCTGGGAGCCCTGGGATCCGGGCGTCGCGATGGTCTTTTACACCGGGCGCCTGCGCCCGCTGTCGATCGATCCGGCCCCGGGGCCATCACGATCGATCCGGCTTTTGAACGCCCGAAATGGGTACGGTAGGTTCATGCGGTGTTGGCGCGCCGGCGACGCCGGCGACGGCGTGTAAGGTTGAATCTTGCGACGTGGAAGCACTGAGGGACGCGGTAACGTCACTGGACCCGACAGAATTCAACCTTGAACGATCGGGGCCGCGATCGATACAAGGTTGAACGATCGACGCGGTGTCAAAAACCTTTGCGCACGCCGACGCCGCACGAACCTACCGTACGGAAATGACGACTCCTTCCGCTCGCGAGGAGGAGATGACGACTCCTTCGCCCTTCCGCCGAGGAGGAGATGACGACTCCCTCGGCTCGCGACGGCAGGGGCCGCCTTGGAACGCCCCAGGTGGGGCCCCCCTCCGAGACTGCTCCACTTTGGACGCCCGAGATGGGTACGGAAAAAAATGGTACACTGCCCAACAACACATGTTGTCCCAAGCCAACAGCGGCCGCTGTTGGGCAGGCGGCCTTCTGTCTCAAATGGACACAGGCCGCGGCGGCGCGGACAGCGAGTCCAGTTCAAAATGAACAGGAACTGCTATTGGGCATTGTGCCCATTCTTTCCGTACCCATGTCGGTCGTCCCGACGACTGGAGAGTTCCGGTCGTGATGTTGAATTTCGCCATCGTTGGATCGCAGGGTGAGATTCAAGCAAGTTTGCTTGCATGGCATGTCCCCACACACACATACACACCCACACACACTCACCTCTTCCTCCTCCGCCGCCATTTTTCAACAGAGCTGGACCGCCGAAAAAGGTGTGGAAGTGAGTCCCGACTTGCGTGAAGTCCAGTGTTCCTATTCCTTTCGGGGGGGTCGCGGGTGGGTCGCGGGCAGGTCGTGGGGTGGGTCGCGGGTGGGTCGCGGGTAGGTTGCGGGTGGGATCGCGGGTGGGTCGCGGGTTGGGTCGCGGGTGGGTCGCGGGCCGGGTCGCGAAGGGACGACGCCAATCAACGACAACTACAACAACATCATCATCACCAACAGCAAACAACATTAACACCAACGGCGCCAACAGCAACAACAATTTCAACACCAACACAAACAACAGCAAACACAACAGCAACATCAACAACAACAGCAATCCAGCCACGCACCCAGGGACAGTGAATGACCGTTCGGCCCCCTCTCTCTGATACGTAGCACCCCGTAGATGCGGATGAGAGTGAGGGGGCGGTGCGAACGTCGGCAGTTCGCTAGACTCTGGAGAAGCCCGCCGCAGGCGCCAAAGTTTCACAAATTATACAACGAGCCCGCCGCAGGTGCCGTTTTTTCCGTTGATTCCCTACCTAGGCTCTGCCTAGAAGGGTTCTTACTCTCTGGGCTTAAAGGGCGGGGCAGTGGAAAGCGCCCTGGCCGGTTCCCCCAGTATCCGCTCCGCGGTTCCCCCAGCGCCGCCGCTGCCGCCACTGCCGCCGCTGCCACCTGCTCCTCCTCGTCATCCTCACCGTTATCCAGCTCCTGGTCCTCCTGCCCCGGATCTGTGGGTGTATTTTGTGGCGCTCGTGTGTGCCAACCGCGTTACCAGTTTAGTTTTCTGTTCCGGTAATTAGTATGGGTGTAATTCCCTACCTAGGATCTGCCTAGAGGGTTAGCTTAACTTAGCTTAGCATAGCGCAGCGCTGCATTAGCATAGCATAACATAGCCTAACATAACATAACATAACCAAACATAGCATAGCATAGCATAGCATAGCATAGCATAGCGCAGCATATCATAGCGTCACATAGCATAACAAAGCATATCATAGCGCAGCTTAGTATAGCATAGCATAGCTTAGCATAGCACCGCGCAGCATGACATGGCATAGCTGAGCGTAGCATAGCATCGCATAATATAGCATAGCGCAGCATCACATGGCATAGCATAGCATAGCATAGCATAGCATAGCATAGCGCAGCATAATAGGGCATGGCATGGCATATCATAGCATAGCATAGCATAGCAACTAATGCTGTGTTCCTAGGGGCTCCAACTTCTAGGTAGGGTCGCACTGGGGTAATTAAGCCAATATGGGTAGGACGCGGGTCGCGGGTGGGTCGCAAATGGGTCGCGGGTGGGTCGCAGGTGGGTCGCGGGTGGGTCGCTGTTGGGTCGCGGGTGGGTCGCGGGTGTAGGAGAGGGCAGCAACTCCACCCCAAACAATTACCCCGGCAAGCGAAGCCGTTTAGTAAACGCACACAAGGAATGAATCGAACAGAGCACGGCTGTTTGGTAAACGCCCAGGGCCGTTTAGTAAACGTTGATTGTCGGGTCCGGGTGGTTTCTCCTCCCTTCAGGGTGGGTCACGGGGTGGGTCGCGGGTGGGTCGCGGGGTGGGTCGCAGGTGGGTCGCGGATTGGTCGCGGATGGGTCGCGGGGTGGGTCGCGGGTGGGTCGCGGGTGGGTCGCAGGGGGGTTGCGGGTGGGTCGCGGGGTGGGTCGCGGGTGGGTCGCGGGTTGGGTCGCGGGTTGGGTCGCGGGGTGGGTCGCGGGGTGGGTCACGGGGTGGGTCGCGTGGTGCGTCGCTAGGTGGGTCGCGGGTGGGACGAGGACAACCAACAACAACAGCAACAACAATAACAATATAACAACAACAACAACAACAACAACAACAACAACAACAACAACAACAACAATCATTTTAAGACTGTTCGCCCTTATCTGCTCGAGTGTCGAATAACGCGAATTTCCCAAACCCTCGATACCCGCCCTTTTCGTCTTCGATCGAACCCCTTTTGGGGGGTATACCTTTCTTCCCTGCAGGCCGGGCCCCGGCAAGCGGCGGGGCGGCCGCGGACCGTCGGCCTGGCCAGCGGCAGCGCTGATCGGCGGGGCGGCCGCGGACCGTCGACCCGACCCCAAGAGGGACGGACAGGGGACCGACCACGACGACGACGACGACGACGACGACGTCGACGACGACGGCAACGACGACGACGGCGACGACGACGACGAGCGAAAGCGAGAGCGAGAGAGAACGACAGCAGAGCCACGAAGGACACGAAGTAGGCCACGAAGGGCGACAGCGGGGACACGAAGGGAATGCGTATGGGGCCACGAAGAGCGCGAACGAGCGTGGGCCACCCTCTTGGGGGCCTCTTGGGCGCTCTTGGGCGATCTTGGGCCGTCTTGAGCCGTCGAAATGCCGAGAAGAAGCACATTCCGAAATCCTTCAAAAACCGCAGGACAATCAATGATTTTGGCCTCTTCGGGCCCTCCTGGAGGACCTCTTGGAGGCCTCTGGGGCCGTCTTGGAGGCCTCTGGGGGGCCTCTGGGGCCGTTTTGGGCCGTCTTGGACTCTTGGGCCGTCTTGGGGGCCGTCTTGGACCATCTTGGGCGGACTTGGAGGCCATCTTGGACCATCTTGGAGGCCATCTTGAGCCGACGTGGCCATTTTGGAGGCCATCTTGAGCAGTCTTGGAGGATTTGGTGGGGAATTGAGCGCCTTCCGCTCCCTTTTGCTTTAGCAAAGGGGTGCCTGGCGTGCCAGATGATATGGCTTTTGGTTTGGGTTCTTTTTCCAACAAAAACTCCCCGTGGGGCTTCGGCCCGTCCCTCCGGCCATTCGGAAAGGATCTCAATACGTATCCGTCTTGCCTCTGTTTCCTCCAGTTGGCCCAAAATGACGTCCAAGACGGCCAAGATGGCCCCACCGTAACCATCTTGGCTCAAGGAGCTGCTTGAGCCCAGGAGTCTCCCCCTTGGCGCGCCTAGTAGTAGGTGTTGAAGGCGAGCAGGCTGTACGACGCCTCGCCGCCCTCGCGCGAAACGCGCCGCGCCCGCCCCAGCGATGGCAGGAACGAGCCCGGTGTCCGAGGCGGCCGCCCAGGACCCCGGGCCCACGATGGTGGAGGAGGGCGTCGCGCCCCCAGCTGCCGCGGAAGTGGCGCGGCCCGTGGCAGGCCGCCGCCTCGTCCGCACCGCGCTCGCCGCGGCCACCCTGCTGCTCCTCGGACCCGCCGCGCTGGCCGCGAGTCTGCACCACGCGTGCGCCCTCGGCCTCCGCGTGGACGGCGTGCACGTCTCCGCGCCGGAGGGCGCGGACTCCGCCGACGTGATGCTCGACGCAGGCTTGGTGCGGCCTGCCTGGTCTCCGCACCGCGCCTGGCTCCGGAGCGCCACGTGCCAGCTGCGGGTGCGCGACCTGGACGTCGCCGTCGAGGCCCCGGACGCCCAGCATCAGGGCCCGTCGCGCGTCAAGCTCCACGCCCGCACGCGGGTGTCGCCCGCGGGCGCCGCGGCGTCTGCGCCCGGCGGGTGCGAGGTCACGTCCAGCGTGGACATCTTCGGCCTCGGCCTGCGCGTGCCGTGGACGGCGCGGGTGCCCGTGGACCTCGCGGCTGCGGAGGCGCCCACGATGTGGGTGCAGCGCAGCGGGAGCGTGGCGCGGAAGGGCCCCTGGTCGCTGGAGAGCCCCAACGTGACGCTGGAGCAGCCGGCGCTCGTGGGCTGGCGGGTGCCCGCGGGGAGTCTCCCCGAGGCCCTGGACGGCCTGCTCGGGAGGGCGAGCATCAGCCTCGACGCCGCCGTGGCCTACGAGGAGAGCGGGGACCGCTCCGTGCGACTGACACAGGCGGTCAACGCCAGCCTGGTCATCGAGAGCGACGGCGAGGGCGGCTACCTGGTCTCCGCGCCAGCCCTCGTCACTGGCCACGTGCGCCCCGCCGCCTTCGCGGCCGCCCTCGGCAAGCTGCTCGTCGGCGACTCGCGCGGGGAGCGCGGCGGCGTCCACCGCTCGGTGCGGATGGCCGCGGTGGCGCCGTCGTCGCTGGCGGCGCAGTGCCTGGGCGCCTCCCACGCGGTGGGTTGGCGCAGCCGCAGGGCGTCGGCCGTGCACGACCTGGCGCGCGGGCGAGGCGGCTGCTGGGCCGCCGGCTGGCGAGGTCGCTGGGGGGCTCCGCCGGCGAGCGCCTGGTGCAGCAACCGCCGCGGGACGGCCGTCGCCTGACTGGCGAGAGCACCACCGTGACGTTCTCGGAGATGGTATACGCAGATGGGTCCGAGATCGACATTGAACTCAATGCCACCATGACCGACAACGCCATCGGTTTCGACTTGCAGTACGGGATGGACGAGGCGACCCAGTTTGAAGTGCACCTGTTTGCCGCGGATTCTGCCGAGGCAGGGGAGGCAAGCCTGGACTTAGCCGTCTTTTTTTCAGACGTGGAAGTTGCCAAGGTCGAGTTTTCTTCAACCGACGAGACGACGCTCTCCGTGCTAATCAAGGCCCCAGACAGTGGCGATACCATCGCCAGCGTGTCTGCCTCCTCGAGTGCAAGCGCTGGCGAATCCCTCTCGGCTCGCGTCTATAACCCCGAGGATGGCACAGAGTTCATTACCATCACGGGTACAAACAGCAGTACGTCCATGAGCGTCTCGGCGGTCGTGAAGGACCCCAGTGATTCCTCCAGCACCTTGCTCGACGCGTCTGCCGGGGCAACATACACTGGCGCTGACACGGAGGACGGCACCTTGGAGGTCACGGTAAGCGTTGAAGGTGAGCAGATCGTGTTGAGCGGAACCTTTTCGGATTCCTATCGCACACAGGGCGGCTTTACGATTGACGCCTCTCTCTCGGTTGCCAATGACCCCGCAGGGCGGGTCGACGTCGACGGCACCCACGACGACACTGGCTTGACTGCCGTCGCGTCGGTTGAAGTGTTCGAAGATGGCAGCTATCAGCAGGTTCTCAAGCTGGACCCTTTGACTCTGGTGACGAAGAGTACGAATTACACGGTCCACACCACCATCCACGACAGCAGTGACACAGAGATGGGTACAGTTGGCGTGTCGCTCACCAATGAACCTACCAGTGGGCAGGTGCAAGATGTGGACATCAATATGTTCAGCCCCATGGACTCCAGCCTCAACGTTACCATGTCCGTTTCATTGGCCAGCGGACTGCTCGAAGACGCAGCGGAGATTCCGTGCCTGCAGGGTTCGTGCACCGTGGATGTGGATCTGCACAACCAGCACATGGATTTGGTCTTTTCGTCGGCGACATCAGATGATCAGGAAGACTACCGCGCGGTTCTCGGCATGACTGCACGCGACACGCTCTATTCCGCAGGGGCGTCAGTCACTGTGCAGAGCGTGCAGGATATGATAGCAGCATACATTCAGCTAGGCAATGGCAACTCGGCCATCGCAATCGACCAGTTCGCCATGTCATCCAGTGGCACCATCAAGGACGAAAACAGCGAAAAGATCATTGGATGGGATCTGAGCGCCGACGTATCAACTTCCTCTCAATCCGTGGACCTGACTGTCGACAGCGGATCCAGCACCTTCCTCGAGGTTGACGTCTCCTTCGCCGAGCTCCCCACGGGCGACTCGGCCGCGGGGGAGATCCGGCTCGAAGGCGAGAGGCTGGTCAAGTGGGACGTCGTGTCGGAGACGTCGGGCACCGCGACCACCTGGGACGTGGACGTCTGGGACCCGGATGGCCAGCTCCTCGCCGTCGACGCCTCGCTGACCGAGGGCGACCCCTCTGGCTCGGCGCTGCTCCGCGGGAGCGCCGCGGTGCGCCTGGAGAGCGGCCAGGCTCCCGAGGCCCTCGGCGGCGTCCGGCTCGAGGCGGTCGACGCGGCCGGGGACCGGGCGACCTTCCAGCTCCAGGTCCTCACCTCCGATCTGTCGACGCCCTTCTTCCAGCTCGACGCGGGCGTGGACTTCACTGCGGCCGGCGGGCTCCGCCTGCTCACGGACTGGGACGCCTCTGCGGAGGCGCAGGTCTGGGACCCGAGCGACACCGACGCGGGGGTGATGATGACCGTGTCGGTGACGGGCAGCAGCTCCGGGGGCGTTTTCACGTCCGGGATGGCGATGGAGGACAACGACGGCAACCAGTTGATGAATTGGTCTATCGTGGGAACGAGCAGTTCTGACAGCATCACTTCCCATGGGAACCTCGGGGATGTCATGACCGTTGCGCTGGCCCTCACGAAGCCGGACGGGCGCCTTGACACGATGACCGAGATGGCCTTGACGCTGACGATGGAGAGCATGATGGACGACGAGGACGACTACGAGATGGAAGTAACGACGACCCAGCAGGGGCAGACGACTACGCACGAGGACGGCTGGTGGAGCGAGGCGAACGGGGAGGAAGACGATTGGGACCTGATGGGTACGGAGAACGTATCTATCTCAGTCAGTCTTGGTTACGACGGCGCAGACACGTGGGATGTGACTGGAAGCTTGAGCCAAAACGGCGACACGTACGTTTCAGTGGAGGCGCACTTGCACGAAGAATGGGTCTCAGTGACCTCGTGGGCCAATGAGGAAATCGGGGATATGGTGGGCGCGGGGTTCATGTACGAGTACGTCAACGCCAGCATACCGACTTCCGACTCCAGCGACATGTGGGAGATCAACTACATCCAGACCAGCGACTTCATCGAGACCACCAATCTCACCTGGCACACGGATGACAGCGCTGGAGAGTCCAGTTTTTTTGTCAAGTCGTATGCGATGGAACTGGATGGAGGCGTGTGGCGGTACATCTTGTCCATTAACGCCTCGGCAGACATGACCGATGGGCTCACTGTGTCTTCCACGCCGGCGCCATCGGTAGCGCCCACTGTGTCTCCCACGCAGGCGCCACTGGCAGCGACGCTGGCCACGCTGGTCGTCTCGGGGAGCTTCAGGGCCTCCGTGGCAGCCTCCGAGGCCGAGGACTTCATAAGCAACTCCGACGTCGTGGACTCGTTCGTGACCTCGATCGCCACGAGGGTGGGCATGCCAGAGTCGACGGTGGCGGTGACGCTCTCGGTGCACAGCGACCAGAGGCTGGCGGCCAGAGGCGGCCGGAGGATGACTGCCGAGGCCGCCGAGATCTTGGTCTCCTACACCATCACCGCACAGGTGGGCTCCTCTGAGGGGGGAGGCGTCATCAGCCAGAGCGCCTTCGACAGCATAGTGGACACCCTGGAGAGCACCACTGCGGAAAACTTCGTGGCAGACTTCAACACGCAGCTTCAGGGCACTGGGTCTGCTTCTACCTTCTTGGCAGTGGCGGCGGTGCCGAACTCGGCAACGGCCCCGACGATCGTGGATCAGAGCCCAGCGCTGGAAAGTTCTGGCGCCTACGCAGCATTCCCGCAGGCGCTACTGCTGGCTACCGTCTGCAGGCTGCTGTTCTGAGTGCGCAAGGGCCATTTCACGATTGCTGCAGGCTGCTGTTCTGAGTTCTTGAGTGCTGCAGGCTGCTGTTCTACGCGTCTCGCACTTTCCATCAGCGCGCGGCATTCCAATTTGTTCTAGCATTTTCCATCAGGGCGCGACATTCCAACCATGCACAAGCGGCATGATGTCTGATTATCTGGGCCTGCCCTCCCCAGCTTTAACGTATCGCGCTTGCGTTCTGAAGAAAGACGGCCAAGATGGCCCAGGATGGTCTCCAAGACGTCTCCAAGACGCCCCAAGATGGCCTCCAAGACGGCTAAGATGGCCCCAAGATGCGCCTCCAAGACGGCCCAAGATGGCCTCAATACGGTCTAAGACGGCCCAAAAGGCCCGCAAGAGGCCTCCAAGACGGCCCAAGAGGCCTCCAGGAGGTACTCCAGGAAGGCCCGACGAGGCCAAAATCCGCCGCCCCCTGCCTTTTTGGAAGCGCCTATGTGGCCGAACGTTGAGGCCAGACCTGCCAAGCTATCGGACCATGTGTTTCCCGAATCGGTAAAGCCTTCGGGGAACACGTGGGCATCTTGAAAGTCATCTTGGCCGCCTGGAGGCCATTTGGACCCTTTCGGGCCTTCTTGGAGGACGTCTTGGAGGGCTCTTGGGCCGTCTTGGAGGCCATCTTGAGCGTTTTGGAGGCCTCTTGGGGCCGTCGTGGGCCTCTTGGGCGATCTTTGGGGGCACTTGGGCCGTCTCGGGCCGTCGGAAGGCAGAACAAAAAGCAAATGCCACAATCCTTCAAACACTCATGGGAAATAAATGATTTTGGCCTTTTCGGCCCTTCTGGAGGCCCTCTTGGAAGCCTTGTAGGCCGTCCTGGGCCATCTTAGGGCCACGGATTTTGGACTTTTCGGGCCTTCTGGAGGCCCTCTTGGAGGCCTCGTGGGCCGTCTTGGGCCATCTAAAGGCCATCTTCGGCCGTCTTGGTGGGCTCCTGGTCCGTCTGACGCCGTCGGAAGCCGTTTGGGGGGCCCCTCTGGGCCGACTTGGGGCCCTCTTGGAATGCTCCAGGGCCGTCTTGGAGGCCATCTTGGGCGTCGTAAAGGCCTCCTGGGCCGTCTTGGGGGCCTCTTGGGGCCGTCTTGGAGGCCTCTTGGGTCGTTCTGGGGCCATCTTGGAGGCCTCTTGGGCGATCTTTGGGCGATCCTTGGGGGCTTTTGGGCAGTATCGGGCCTTCGGATGGCCGGAAAGAAGCAACTTTCAAAATCCTTCAAAAACTTTAAGTAGAATCAATGCTTTTGGCCTTTTCTGGCCTTCCTGGGGGCCCTCTTGGAGGCACCTGGGGCCGTCTTGGGCCAGCTTCGAGCCAACTTCGGCCACCTTGGTGGGCTCCTGGCCCGCCTGACGCTGTCGGAAGCCGTTTGGGGTGCCTCTCTGGGCCGACTTGGGGCCCTCTTGGGGTGCTCTAGGGCCGTCTTAGAGGCGGCAGATACTGCGGGGCCACAGAAGGCGACGATGGGGCTACTGAGGGTAGCACCTGGGCCACGTAGGACAGTGAGGGGGCCACAAACGGCGACAGCGGGGCCACGAAGGGCATGCACATGGGGCCACAACGGGCGCGAACGAGCGGGGCCCACGAACGGCATACGTATACTGGGCCGCGGAGGGCAAGGACGGGGCCACTGAAGGCAGCAACGGGGCCACGAAGGGCAGCGAGGGGGCCACGAAGGGCGACAGCGGGCCCACGAAGGGCATGCACATGGGGCCACCCGCAGCGGCAGGCGAAAAACGAGCAGGGGCGACGAAGGGGCATACATAGATGGCCACGAACAAAGCTGAGGCGGGCCACAGGCCACGAAGGGCTGCAACGGGGCCACGGAGGGCAGCGAGGGGGCCACGAAGGGCTGCAACGGGGCCACGGAGGGCAGCGAGGGGGCCACGAAGGGCTGCAATGAGGCCACGAAACAAAGCGAGGGGGCCACGAAGGGCTGCAACGGGGCCACGAAGGGCAACGAGGAGGCCACGAAACAAAGCGAGGGGGCCACGAAGGGCTGCAACGGGGCCACGAAACAACGCGAGGGGGGCACGAAGGGCTGCAACGGGGTCACGAAGGGCAGCGAGATCCCGATTCCTATGTAATTTAGGAAGGAGTCCTAAGCGTGAGCGCGACTCCTGGGTGTCGGGAGCGCGGCGCTGGAGTAAACTGCAAGACATTCCAACGCAAGGGCGCTATTCTTCAGTAAATTGCAAGCAAGTCTCCAGCGAGAGCGCGACTCCAGAGCGCAGGAGGAGCGATTCCTGAATAAATCGTAAGGAAGTCCCAAGCAAGAGCGCGATTCTTGAATAAAATGCGAGGACGTCTCGGGCGGGAGCGGGGGTCCTGGCTAAATGGTGAGGAAGTCTCAGGCGGGAGCCGTTGTTGTTGTTGTTGTTGTAACCTGGGGGCCAGGGGGCCAGTTTGAGCAGGAAGAATTTCCCTGTCAAGAAACAGGGTGCGAGCCCCGGGGGGGGGCACTTCAATTGAAAAAATCAATGTGCACCGATGGGGGGATCAACAATAATTATTCTTCAAGAATGGAGAGTTCAACAACAACAACAACCATTTTAAGGCTGTACGCTCTTACTTGCCCGCGAGTCATTCAACACGTATACCCTACACCGTCGATGCCCGCCCTCTTCGTCTTCGATCACACCCCTTTCGGTGGGATTATTTCTCTTTGCTGGGGCCGGCGGGCTTAGACGTACGGGCAAACCGGAACGGGCGGACAATCCTTCGGGGGCGTACATCTCTGTGCCCGCCATTGGAATTGGCGCGGGCCCTGCAAGAGGAGGAGGGGAAGAACGAGGGAGAGTGGGAGGAAGGGGAGGGGGAAGGACGAAGGAAGAGGGAAGATACCACGTTGTGAAGGCGTCCTTGGCGCGTGCGTGGTTCCTGAGCGCCGAAAAGCAATTCCAGAATAATTTGTGAGGACGTCGCACGCGAGAGCGCAGTCCTGAGTACATTGTAAGGAAATCTCAGGCGGAAGCGGGGGCCCTGACTAAGTTGCGAGGAAGTCTCAAGCGGGAGCGCCGTTCCTGAGCAAATTGCACGGAAGTCTCAGGCGGGAACGGGGGTCCTCACTAAATTGCGAGGAAGTCTCAGGCGGGAGCGCCGTTCCTGAGTCAATTGCGCGGAATGTCAGGCAGGAGCGGGGGTCCTGAGTAAAATTCGAAGAAGTCTCAGGCGGGAGCGCCGTTCCCACGTAAATTGCACGGAAGTCTCAGGCGGGAGCGGGGGTCTTGATTACATTGCGAGGAAGTCTCAGACGGGAGCGCCTTTCCTGAGTAAATTGCGCGGAAGTCTCAGGCGGGAGCGGGGGTCTTGAGTAAAAATCGAGGAAGTCTCAGGCGGGAGCCGTTGTTGTTGTAGCCCGGGGGGCAGGGGCACAGTTTGAGCAGGAAGACTACCTTTGAAAAAAACAAGGTGCGAGCCCGGGGGTGGCACTTCAATCGAAAAAAATCAATGTGCACCGGTGGGGGGGGATCAACAATAATTATTCTTCAAGAATGAGAATTCAACAACAACGCAACAAACAGAACTCTCACCACGAATTCCATATTCAGCCAGGCACCCAGGGACAATGAATGACCGTTCGGCCACCGCACTCTGATATACATCTTTATATATACACACGTAGCACCCCGCAGATGCGGATAAGAGTAAGGGGGCGGTGGGGACGTCAGCAGTTCGCGAGACTCTGGAGACGCCCGCCGCAGGCGCCAAAGTTTCACAAATTATACAACGAGCCCGCCGCAGGCGCCGTTTTTTTGTTAAGCCACTGTGGGTAGGGCGCGGGTGGGTCGCGGGTGGGTCGCAAATGGGTCGCGGGTGGGTCGCAGGTGGGTCGCGGGTGGGTCGCAGTTGGGTCGCGGGTGGGTCGCGGGTGTAGAGGGCAGCAAATCCACCCCATAACAATTACTCCGACAAGCGAAGCCGTTCAGTAAACGCACACAAGAAATGAATCGAACAGAGCACGGCTGTTTGGTAAACGCCCAGGGCCGTTTAGTAAACGCTAATTGTCGGGTCCAGGTGGTTTCTCCTCCCTTGAGGGTGGGTCGCGGGTGGGTCGCGGGGTGGGTCGCGGGTGGGTCGCGGATGGGTCGCGGATGGGTCGCGGATGGGTCGCGGGGGGGGTCGCGGGGGGGTCGCGGGTGGGTCGCGGGTGGGTCGCAGGGGGGTTGCGGGTGGGTCGCGGGGTGGGTCGCGGGTTGGGTCGCGGGTTGGGTCGCGGGGTGGGTCGTGTTGTGGGTCGCGCGGTGGGTCGCGTGGTGCGTCGCTGGGTGGGTCGCCCGTGGGTCGCGGGTGGGACGACGACCACAAACAACAACAATCATTTGAAGACTGTTCGCCCCTATCTGCTCGAGTGTCCAATAACGCCTATTTCCCAAACCCTCGATACCCTCCCTCTTCGTCTTCGATCGAACCCCTTTTGGGGGGTATACCTTTCTTCCCTGCAGGCCGGGCCCCGGCAAGCGGCGGGGCGGCCGCGGACCGTCGGCCTGGCCAGCGGCAGCGCTGATCGGCGGGGCGGCCGCGGACCGTCGACCCGACCCCAAGAGGGACGGACAGGGGACCGACCACGACGACGACGACGACGACGACGACGACGACGACGACGACGACGTCGAAGACGACGGCGACGACGACGACGACGGCGACGACGACGAGCGAAAGCGAGAGCGAAAGAGAACGACAGCAGGGCCACAAGGACACGAAGTAGGCCACGAAGGGCAACAGCGGGGACACGAAGGGAATGCGTATGGGGCCACGAAGAGCGCGAACGAGCGGAGGCCACGAAGGGCAGATCATGCGGGACCACGGAGGGCAACGATGGGGCCACTGAGGGTAGCAACTGGGCCACGTAGGACAGATGCATATGGGGCCACCACGGGCGCGAACGAGCGGGGGCCACGAAGGGCATACATATATGGGGCCACGAAGGGCACGAGGGGGCCACGAAGGGATGCAACGGGGCCACGAAGGGCAGCGAGGGGGCCACGAAGGGCTGCAACGGGGCCACGAAGGGCTGCAACGGGGTCACGAAGGGCAGCGAGGAGGCCACGAAGGGCTTCAACGGGGCCACGAAACAAAGCGAGGGGGCCACGAAAGACTGCAACGCGTCCGCGAAGGGCAGCGAGGAGGCCACGAGGGGTTGCAACGGGGCCACGAAGGGCAGCGAGGGGGCCACGAAGGGCTGCAACGGGGCCACGAAACAAAGCGAGGGGGCCACGACGGGCTGCAATGGGACCGCGAAGGGCAGCGAGATCCCGATTCCTATGTAATCTGCGAGGGAGTCCTGAGCGTGAGCGCGACTCCTGAGTGCCTGGGTGTCGGGAGCGCGGCGCTTGAGTAAATTGCAGGAAATTCCAGAAAACAAGGGCGCTAATGTTAAGTAAATTACAAGCAAGTCTCCAGCGAGAGCGCGACTCCAGAGCGCTAGGATAATACATTCTAAGGAAGTCCCAAGCGAGAGCGCGATTCCTGAATCAAACGCGAGGACGTCTCAGGCTGGAAGGGGGTCCTGGCTAAATTGTGAGGAAGCCTCATGCGGGAGCCGTTGTTGTTGTAAACCGGGGGCCAACGACACAGTTTGACCTTCAAGCTTTTCCATGAGAAATAACAGGGTGCGAGCCCCGGGAAGGGCACTTCAATTGAAAAAAGTAATGTGCACCGGGCGGGGGGTATCAATAATATTTATTCTTTTGAAATGAGAGCTCAACAACAACAGTCATTTTACCCGGATGCGCGATGCTTCCAAACGAAGCATGCGACCATCATGATGACAATCCACATGATGGGGGGCTCTTGTTCAATAGCGGGGTCTGCTATTCCCATTCCCAGATCTCCCGCCCACTGAGGTTTTGCAAACACCTCCTCCGAGGAGTTTCAACATATCCCGCCTCGAAAACACATGCCCGCGCCTTGCTGCGCCGATGCGATACCGCCAGTGGAACCCCAGCGAAGGGTAAAGCACAAGGAAGTATCGAACGACAGGATTGCCTTGATGGGGATGGGGGCTGTCGGCGGTGCGGCAAGGACCTGGCCCTGAATAGAGAGGCAGGGGGTCTCGAGCAGGGCTGCTGCTGTTGCTGGGAGCGGCGCCAATGCTGAAGAGAGTAGGGCGCTAGTCCAGCGTAAAACAAAACGACGTCTCGAAGCGGGAACGCTGGGTTTGTTGGGACGGCGGCTTTCGGCGGCGAGGAAAAACACCGCTTTGGGTAAGAAAGGGGGAAGCATCGAGCGGGAGCCGTGGTTTTGTCGGACCGGGGGCTGTCGGCGGCGAGGAACAGCACCGTCCCGAGGAAAAAGAGAGAAAATCTCGAGCGGGAACGCTCTTCTTGCTGGGAGCGGCGCCAATTTAAAAGAGAGTAGGGCCCCAGCCCAGCGTAAAACGGAAGGAAGTCTCGGGCGGGAGCACTGGTTTCGTCGGGGCGGCGGGCGGTTTTCGGCGGCGAAGGGAACACCGCCTTGAGTAAGAAGGGAGGAAGCATCGAGCGGGAGCCGTGGTCTTGTCGGGACGGGGGCTGTCGGCGGCGAGTGACAGCACCGTCCCGAGGAATTACGCTACCGAGGAACCCCACCTCTTTAATTTATATCTTATGTGTTTGCTTGAGTTCATAATCTATGCGCAATTCTGCGTTCTGAGCCCTCGTCGCGAATGTTCCCCTATGTGTCATCCAACGCCATGTTGCTTGAACCTCCTCCCTCTTCCTAGCCTTCTATCCTCCATCGAGGACAGATTCGAGCCAGCCAGCGGCGGCGGTGAGGGACCACCCCCTGCGCACCCTCTATGGTGTCGAGAAAGTGCCCTGGACGACCGTCGTGCACAGCGGCCGCGGTGAGGGACCACCCCCTGCGCACCCTCTATGGTGTCGAGAAAATGCCACGCCTGCTTTGCCCTGGACGACCGTCGTGCATAGCGGCCGCGCTGAGGGACCACCCTCTGCGCACCCCCTGTGGTGTTGAGAAAGTGCCACTCCTGCCACGATCTGCGAGCGTGTCACGGATAGAGGCCGCGCTGAGGGACCACCCTCTGCGCACCCCTGTGGTGTCGAGAAAGTGCCACTCCTGCCACGATCTGCGAGCGTGTCACGGATAGAGGCCGCGCTGAGGGACCACCCTCTGCGCACCCCCTGTGGTGTCGAGAAAGTGCCACTCCTGCCACGATCTGCGAGCGTGTCACTGATAGAGGCCGCGCTGAGGGAACCACCCTCTGCGCACCCCTGTGGTGTCGAGAAAGTGCCACTCCTGCCACGATCTGCGAGCGTGTCACGGATAGAGGCCGCGCTGAGGGACCACCCTCTGCACACCCCCTGTGGTGTCGAGAAAGTGTCATTCCTGCCACGATCTGCGAGCGTGTCACGGATAGAGGCCGCGCTGAGGGACCACCCCTTGCGCACCCTCTCTGGTCTCGAGAAAGTGCCACTCCTGCCACGATCTGCGAGCGTGTCACGGATAGAGGCCGCGCTGAGGGACCACCCTCTGCGCACCCCCTTTTGGTGTCGACAAAGTGCCACTCCTGCCACGATCTGCGAGCGTGTCACGGATAGAGGCCGCGCTGAGGGACCACCCTCTGCGCACCCCCTGTGGCGTCGAGAAAGTGCCAATCCTGCCACGATCTGCGAGCGTGTCACGGATAGAGGCCGCGCTGAGGGACCACCCTCTGCAGACCAACCCCTCTGCGCACCCCCTGTGTGTCGAGAAAGGCCATTTTCCTGCCACGATCTGCGAGCGCGTCACGGATAGAGGCCGCGCTGAGGGACCACCTTCTGCGCACCCCCTGTGGTGTCGAGAAAGTGCCACTCCTGACACGATCTGCGAGCGTGTCACGGATAGAGGCCGCGCTGAGGGACCATCCTCTGCGCACCCCCTGTGGTGTCGAGAAAGTGCCACTCCTGCCACGATCTGCGAGCGTGTCACGGATAGAGGCCGCGCTGAGGGACCACCCTCTGCGCACTCCCTGTGGTGTCGAAAAAGTGCCACTCCTGCCACGATCTGCGAGCGTGTCATGGATAGAGGCCGCGCTGAGGACCACCCTCTGCGCACTCCCTGTGGTGTCGAGAAAGTGCAACTCCTGCCACGATCTGCGAGAGTGTCACGGATAGAGGCCGCGCTGAGGGACCACCCTCTGCGCACTGCGCCACCCCCTCTGGTGGAGAAAGGTGCCCTCTGCCACGGATCTGCGAGCGTGTCACGGATAAGAGGCCCCGCTGAGGACCACCCTCTGCGCACCCCCTTTTGGTGTCGAGAAAGATGCAACTTTTTTTTTCCTTTTTTTTCTTTTTTTTTTTATTTTTTTTTCTTTTTTTACTGCCACGCCCTGCGAGCGTGTCACGGATAGAGGCCGCGCTGAGAGACCACCCTCTGCGCACCCCCATGTGGTGTCGAGAAAGTGCCACTCCTGACACGATCTGCGAGCGTGTCACGGATAGAGGCCGCGCTGAGGGACCACCCTCTGCGCACCCCCTGTGGTGTCGAGAAAGGCCACTCCTGCCAAGATCTGCGAGCGTGTCACGGATAGAGGCCGCGCTGAGGGCCCCCCGCGCACAACGGTGGTGGCGAGAAAAGTGGCCAATTCTGCCACTGATCGCGAGCGTGTCACGGATAGAGGCCGCGCTGTAGGGACCACCCCTTGCGCACCCTTCTGCCTGTCGAGTAAGTGACTACTCCTGCCACGATCTGCGAGCGTTGTCACGGATAGAGGCCGCGTTGAGGGGACCACCCCGTGCACCCTTCTCTTGTGTACGAGAAAGTGCCACTCCTGCCACGATCTGCGAGCGTGTCACGGATAGAGGCCGCGCTGAGGGACCACCCTCTGCGCACCCCCGGTGGTGTCGAGAAAGTGCCACTCCTGCCACGATCTGCGAGCGTGTCACGGATAGAGGCCGCGCTGAGGGACCACCCCTTGCGCACCCTCTCTGGTGTCGAGAAAGTGTCGCTCCTGCCACGATCTGCGAGCGTGTCACGGATAGAGGCCGCGCTGTGGGACCACCCTCTGCGCACCCCCTGTGGTGTCGAGAAAGTGCCACTCCTGCCACGATCTGCGAGCGTGTCACGGATAGAGGCCCCGCTGAGGGACCACCCTCTGCGCCCCCCCAGCGGCGTCGAGAAAGTGCCGCGCCTGCCACGCTCTGCGAGCGTGTCACGGATAGAGGCCGCGCTGAGGGACCACCCTCTGCGCACCCCCATGTGATGTCGAGAATGTGCCGCGCCTGCCACGCCTTGCGAGCGTGTCACGGATAGAGGCCCCGCTGAGGGACCACCCTTTGCGCCCCCCCAGTGGTGTCGAGAAAGTGCCGCGCCTGCCACGCCCTGCGAGCGTGTCACGGATAGAGGCCGCGTTGAGGGACCACCCTCTGCGCACACCCTCTGGTGTCGAGAAAGTGTCGCTCCTACCACGATCTGCGAGCGCGTCACGGATAGAGGCTGCGCTGAGGGACCACCCTCTGCGCACTCTCTGTGGTGTGGTGGTGTGTGGTGTGGCGTGGTGTGGTGTGGTGCGATGTGGCGTGATGTGGTGTGGTTTGTGTACGAGCGAGAAGGAGGAGGTGAGGTGGGAACGCAGGTGTGACGCGGCTGTAGAGAAGGGGAGGTGAGTGAACGCGGGTGCGACGCGGGTGTAGAGAAAATCAGAACCCCACTTAGAATGTGGGGAAAATGAGGAATCCTCGAGCGGGAGCGTTGTTTTTGCTGGGAGCGGCGCCAATTCAAAAGAGAGTAGGGCCCCAGTTCAGCATAAAACGGAAGGAACTCTCGGGCGGGAGCGCTGGTTTCGTCGGGGCGGCGGGCAGTTTTCGGCGGCGAGGAGGAGCACCGCCTTGAGTAAAACAGGGAGGAATTCTCGAGCGGGAGCGTTGTTTTTGCTCGGGGCGGCGTCGATGAGAGAAAGACTAGCGCGCCAGTCCAAGTTAAAACGGGAGGAAGTCTCGAGCTGGAGCGCTGGTTTTGTTAGGACGGCGGCGTTCGGCGGCGAGCAAGAACACAAGCCCTGAGCCCAAAGGGAAGAGGTCTCGAGCGGGAGCGTTGTGGTTGTCGGGGGGCCGGTTCTGGCGGTCCCCCGAACCGCTTGGACGTGAGCGTCATTTCCAACGAAAATGTAGCCGACGCCTCGGCGAGAGCGCCAGGGCGACTCCAAGGGGTCCAACAATAATAATTGCTTAGTAATTGAAATTCAACAACAACGCAACACGCATAATCCCCACCACGAATTCCCTATTCAGCCACGCACCCAGGGACAATGAATGACCGTTCGGCCCCTTCACTCTGATATGCATGCATATATATACATATATATATATGTGGGTCCTGGCCTATTCCCCCCCCCTGCTGGAATCGATGTTTCGTTTTGGAGGGATTTCGGTCCACCGCAAACGCTTCACGCACGAATTGGGGGGAGGGGGGAGTCGTTTCGTTTGTTCGGAGGTCCTTGGACACTCATCTCCTTGGCCAGGGCCCATATATGTATATACAGGCATACTCGTGCTCTCCATTCCCCTCCACACGTTCCCTCACCTCGCTCTCTCAGCCGTCCCGTGGGCACCCGCTCCGCCAGGGCAGTGATGATGGTGGGAGTTCGTGTGGTGGTGGGTGGTGGGTGGGAGGGGGGGGGGGGCGAAAAAAAACGCTTTTTTTCCCAACCATCCTGTGGTGTTGGGTCCTCGTTTTGAAGAGACAGCGCCCCGCGTTCACTCCTCCTCCTCCTCCTCCTCCTCCCGCTGCCCCCTCCCTCCTGCCATCATCATCATCATCATCACCATCATCATCGTCATCATCATCATCGTCATCATCATCATTATCATCATCATTATCATCATCATTCCTCTCCTCTCCTCTCCTCTTCTCCTCTCCTCTTCACCCACCCAGTACACTGTTTCGTGGCTCCATAGGGAGCTCCACCGAAGGCCCCAGTGCCCGCGCCCGCATGCGTCACCCACACCCATTTCGGCACACCCCTCACACGTTTCGTGGCTCCATAGGGAGCTCCACCGAAGGCCCCAGTGCCCGCGCCCGCATGCGTCACCCACACCCATTTCGGCACACCCCTCACACGTTTCGTGGCTCCATAGGGAGCTCCACCGAAGGCCCCAGTACCCGCGCCCGCATGCGTCACCCACACCAATTTCGGCACACCCCTCACACGTTTCGTGGCTCCATAGGGAGCTCCACCGAAGGCCCCAGTGGCCGCGGCCGCATGCGTCACCCACACCCATTTCGGCACACCCCTCACACGTTTCGTGGCTCCATAGGGAGCTCACCGAAGGCCCCAGTGCCCGCGGCCGCATGCGTCACCCACACCCATTTCGGCACACCCCTCACACGTTTCGTGGCTCCATAGGGAGCTCCACCGAAGGCCCCAGTACCCGCGCCCGCATGCGTCACCCACACCCAATTCGGCACACCCCTCACACGTTTCGTGGCTCCATAGGGAGCTCCACCGAAGGCCCCAGTGCCCGCGCCCCCATGCGTCACCCACACCCATTTCGGCACACCCCTCACACGTTTCGTGGCCCCATAGGGAGCTCCACCGAAGTAGGTATTCCCAGTGCCCGCCGCCCGCAGTGCGTCACCCACACCCAATTCGGCACACCCCTCACACGTTTCGTGGCTCCATAGGGAGCTCCACCGAAGGCCCCAGTGCCCGCGCCCGCATGCGTCACCCACACCCATTTCGGCACACCCCTCACACGTTTCGTGGCTCCATAAGGGAGCTCCACCGAAGGCCCAGTTCCCGCGCCCGCATGCGTCAGCCACACCCATTTCGGCACACCCCTCACACGTTTCGTGGCTCCATAGGGAGCTCCACCGAAGGCCCCAGTGCCCGCGCCCGCATGCGCCACCCACACCCATTTCGGCACACCCCTCACACGCTTCGAGGCTCCATAGGGAGCTCCACCGAAGGCCCCAATGCCCGCGCCCGCATGCGTCACCCACACCCATTTCGGCACACCCCTCACACGTTTCGTGGCTCCATAGGGAGCTCCACCGAAGGCCCCAGTGCCCGCGCCCGCTTGCGTCACCCACACCCATTTCGGCACACCCCTCACACGTTTCGTGGCTCCATAGGGAGCTCAACCGAAGGCCCCAGTGCCCGCGCCCACATGCGTCACCCACACCCATTTCGGCACACCCCTCACACGCTTCGTGGCCCCATAGGGAGCTCCACCGAAGGCCCCAGTGCCCGCGCCCGCATGCGTCACCCACACCCATTTCGGCACACCCTTCACACGTTCCGTGGCCCCATAGGGAGCTCCACCGAAGGCCCCAGTGGCGGCGCTCATATGCGCATGCGTCCCGCACACCCATGTCGGCACATCCCTGACAGGTTTCGTGGCCCCATCATCCACCAGAGGCCCCAGCGGCGGCGCTCACATGCGTCACCCACACCCACCCAATTCGGCACACCCCTCACACGTCTCGTGGCCCCATAGGGAGCTCCACCGAAGGCCCCAGCGGCCGCGCTCACATGCGTCCCCGCCACCCATCCCGGCACGCCCCTCACAACAACAGGTTTCGTGGCCCCATGGGGAGCTCCACCGAAGGCCCCAGTGCTGCCGCCCGCATGCGTCACCACCCGCACCCAATTCGGCACACCCCTCACACGTTTCGTGGCCCCATAGAGAGCTGCACCGAAGGCCCCAGTGGCGGCGCTCACATGCGTCCCCGCCACACATCCCAGTACACCCCTCACGCGCTTCGTGGCCCCATAGGGAGCTCCACCGAAGGCCCCAGTAGCGGCGCTTACATGCGTCTCCGCCACCCATCCCGCCCCCCCCCCCGCA
>CAUYUJ010016349.1:696901-704401 GCA_963575745.1 Prorocentrum cordatum
GCCGGGGCTCGGCAAAGGTGACCGGCGCGGAGCTGTGCGCGCCGGCGCCGGGGCGCGGCCGCCGTGGAGGACCCTGCGGCGTTGCGCGGGCGGAGGTCGGGCCGCGGGGCCCGCGCGCCTCCTCGGCGAGGGGGCAGTGCCCTCGCCGAGGAGGAGGAGGAGGAGGAGGAGGAGGGGGAGGAGGAGGAGGAGGAGGAGGAGGAGGAGGAGGAGGAGGAGGAGGAGGAGGAGGAGGAGGAGGAGGAGGGGGAGGGGGAGAGGGGAGGGGGACGAGGAGGAGGACGAGGAGGATGTGTGGCTCGGCGCGGCAAAGAGGGGGGGTGGATGCAGTGGGGGCGCGCAGCAAGCCTCGTCAGAAATAAACAGAAACAAAGCTGGAAATCACGGCTATCGATCTTCTCGGGCACTTGTTAGGAACTGCGTTCTTCAGTGCTGCGGAGGGGTCGTCGGATTTTTGAAGCCCTTGCGTCCACGTCAGATATCTAGCGTCAGCATTGGAGTAGCGCTGACCATACAATCACCGAACACAGAATCCCTCAGTTTTTTTTTGACGAGGGTTGTAGGGGGCTTGGATACAGTGGCGGCGTTGTATTTTTCATTTGTTCCGTCAAAAATCCGCCTGTAGGAGGGCATGTCCGACCTGAACCGTATGTTTCGGCCCGGGGTCTGACCCCCGCGCCGCCCTTTGGAAAGGAGACGGAGGAGGACACCGGGCGGAGGAAGCCTGGTTGACTCAAAAGGGGGTCCAGCGACAAGGGGGTGCTGCCGCAGATTTGGCGCAACAGATTGCGAAGGCCTTACGGACCCTTACGGACGGTGCCGCCGTCCCTGAAGGGAGACGACGACGACGACGACGACGACGACGACGACGACGACGACGACGACGACGACGACGACGACGACGACGACGACGACGACGACGACGACGACGACGACGACGACGACGACGGCGACGGCGACGGCGACGGCGACGGCGACGGCGACGGCGACGGCGACGGCGACGACGACGACGACGACGACGGTGACGTGGGCCAGAGTCCTCAGGGATGGTTCTTGGGATCTCTTCGGAAGTCTCTCGGGGGCCTCTGGGGAGGAAGTTTGGGGCCTCTCGGGAGCTTCTTCGGAGCCTCTTTGGGAGCTTCTTGAGGGCCTCTTCGGGCTTCCTGGGGATCTCTTGCGGGTTTGCTGGGGCCTGCAGTAGATTCGGGGTGTGCAATACATTCTGGTGCGCAGACGTGTTGCTTGTGTTTCCCGTGCAGCACATCTGAGTTGCAATACAAGCTTCGGGCGCAATGAATCTGCAATACAAGTATCCCAAGTCTATTGCACCGCCCCCTTTTAGTTGGACCCCCTTTTGGGCCACGGGAAGGAAGGATCGCGGGCAGCAGGGGAGGGAAGAAGCTACGGAGGGGGTGGACAACATCTTCCGTGCAAGTGCGTCCGAGCCGCAGCGTCTCGAGCAGATCTCGAGCTCTTTGAGGCTGGCCCAACGCACACGGTCTTCTCTGCCAGCAAGGCGGCAGTTGTGATCTCCAGCCCGCTCGCAGCGGAGGCAGCCTCTCTCACAGTTTCTACGCCTGCGTCGGCGACACGGGGCGTGATTTTTTGCACGAGTGACCGCTGGACGCTCGTGCGGAGCGTGCGGGAGCCAAGGAGGGGGCGGGCAGAAAGGGCGGTCGTCGCGTCGTCGTGAGTCGTGGTCGACGTAGCGGGCGCAGGACTGGTCCCTATTATCCCTCCCTCCTCTCCTCCTCCTGCCTCTTCCGCTTCAGTGCTTCCCCTCTTCGCGCCTGTACTCCCCGTCCTCGACAAGTCAGCGCGCCAAGCGCCCTTGAGGGTCGAGTCTTGGACTCCACTCCTTCCTCTCCCCCTTCCCTATAATTCCTCTTGCCTGTGCCCCTCCTCCCTTCTCCCTCTTCTTTCTTCCTCCTCCTCCTCCTCCTCCTCCTGGAATCCTGTACTCTTCCCCCCCCCCCTGGGCGCCCCAGCGCTTCCGCCGCTCCACCGGTCCGACGCTGTCTGGGCGAAGCACCAGCGCCCGGCCCGCCCTGCTAGCTTCTGCGCCCCCCCCGCCCCCCCCTCCTCTGAGCTCTCCCCCCCGCGCGCTGAGTGCTGGAGCACGCGCGCGCGCGGGTGGGGGAGAGACGAGGGAGACGCGAAGAGGGAGAACGACGAGGGAGAGCGATCGGAGAAGGGGAGCACGACGAGGGAGAACGCAAAGGAGGAGAGGGGGAGACACGAGGGAGAAGGAACGGCGGGAGAGACCAGGGAGACACGAAGGGGGCAGGGAGAGGCGAGGCCGAGGGCGAGGAGGGGGGGAGGGAGGACGAGGGAGCCGCATCGGCGGCGAGCCGCGAGGGAGGACCAGGAGCTGCACTGGGGGAGTCCCTCCCTCTTCCTCCTCGCCCTCCCCTCCTCCCTGTCTTCCTCTCCCTCCCTCTCCCTTCCTCCCTTCCTCCCCCTCCCCTCCCCCCTTCCTTCCTTCCTCCCCCCCCCTCCTCGCGCGCAGGACGCACAGAGCTCTGGAGCCCGGGCAGCATCCTCCTGAGGGGAATGAGCGCGTCCGCGGCGCTCCGGGCCGGCGTGGAAGCGGAGGAGCAGCAGGAGAAGGAGGGATGACTGTAGGAGGAGGACTGTAGGAGGGAGGAGGAGGAGGAGGAGGAGGAGGAGGAGGAGGAGGAGGAGGAGGAGGAGGAGGAGGAGGAGGAGGAGGAGGAGGAGGAGGAGGAGGAGGAGGAGGAGTGGTCCGTAGCTATTTTGGCTCAAGCCACCTGCGGGGACTCGCCCCCCAGCGCTCGTTGGTGGGGCGCTGGCCCTACGCGGGCGGCCGCCAGCGCGGCACCCGGCCCGCGATGGGGGCCGCGGAGCCCGCGATGAGGAGCCAGTTGAACGGCATCAGCGAGGTGGACGACCACACCCACCTTCTACCACCGCGCTGCGAGAGAACGCTTCGCAGCGCTGCGAGGCGGCTTGCATACGCAGCCCGAGGACGGCAGCCACCCCGACACAGTGGCATCAGCTGCCTCCTGACTGCGACAGCGACCATACTGGCGCAGGACCCCACGAGAGCACCCACTTCAGCACCCACCCCAGGAGGAGCCTCGGAGGAGGAGGCAGGGAGGGAGGGAGGATCGAACAAGGAGGATCGGAGGAGGAGGTCAGGAGGAGGAGGAGGAGGCGGAGAAGGAGGAGGAGGAGGAGGAGGAGGTGAGGAGGAGGAGGTGAGGAGGAGGAGAAGGAGGAGGAAGAGGAGGAGGACTGGAGGGCTGGAGGACTGGAGGAGGGCCAGTCGAGGCCCCGGGCGGCCCTCCCTAGCACGTCGTGCCATCCTGCGCTGGCCCCCTGGAGGCTTCTCGTCGCCACGGCCAGGCCCGCCTCCGGGCGGGACCTTCTCCCCGCGTGCGACTGCCATCCACTTTCCCTGTGGGACCGCGCCCCCTGTTCCAGCCCATGGCGCACCTTGTCCTGTGCAAGATCTTCGGCACCACCTGTTTCTGAGCCCTCCGGCCGCCTGAGGCCCCGCCCGCCCGCGCCCTGTCTCCCCAATTGGGGCTACCCGGCTACCCGCGTCCCGTTCAGCTCTTGACCGGAAGGGGCCCGCTCCCGACCCGCGGACCCGAAAAGTGCCCCCTGAGGGGCCGGGCTTCTCTCCCCGCTCCGCTCGAGCGTGCTCGCCCGCACGCTTGTGCAGTGCGGGGGCCCCGCACGCGACGACGCCGTGGGCCGGAGGCGCGCGCGCAGAGATGAGGACGCGGGAGGGCTCCAGGGGCAGATCCTGGGCGGAGCTGGGCCCCGGGCAGGAGAGCCGCCGTGGTCTCGGCCGGCCCTCCTTCGAGAGGAGGGCCGTGCTGTCCTCCTCACGGTGTTCTTGCTCCCGCCTGCGGAGAACCCCCTGATGCCCTGCGGGCGACGCGTACGACTGCCATCTGCCGCCGGGAGGGGCATGGCAGCGTTGCAGCGTTGCGCCACGTCGGATGCCGCAGCCCAGTACGGCAATGGTACCGCACTGCGCAGAATTGACATCGCACTGGAGGGGTGTCACATACTGACATGCTTTATACTGGCCAAGACGGAAGAGCGCTCCATATCACGCCGACGCATGTCACAGCTTCGCAGGGCGATGTCGTATGGCATGGTACGTGCATGACATAGCACAGTAGCATGGTTCAGTATTGCAGAACTCACGTGTAATGCCAAGTTGTCTTTTATGTGTTGAGCAATTGCCTTGTCTTGCTCGGGGGTGCAAAGCAGTGCGCTGTACGATGCGGTGTGACGATCGACAACGCAGATCGCAAAGCGATCCACGTCAATTCCAATCAGGACCTTGTCCACGAACCTACGCAAAACAAGTGGGGAGCACCCCAGGGAAATTGGTGAGGGGACTCCCGATTGCCACTGACCTCCGTGGAACCTGGGACAACTGCATGGACTCCTTGGGGATTTGGGGGGCACCTGATCACCATTGGCTGTCTTGACCCGAAGTAGTTAGAACGCCTACGGCGAAATCTACCCGGGGAAAAGCATCTTGGGCTGTGCGCGCCATTCTGAGTCATGTCTCTGGATGCCTGCGACATTCTTCATCCCTCGCGGGCTTCGGACCCCCCCCCAACACACACACACACACACACACACACACACACACACACACACACACACACACACACACACACACACACACACACACACACACACACACACACACACACACACAAACACACACACACACACACACACAACACACACACACACACACGCACACGCACACGCACACGCACACGCAACACGCACACGCACACGCACACACGCACACGCACACGCACGCACACGCACACGCACACGCACGCGCACGCACGCGCACGCGCACGCGCACGCGCACACGCGCACGCGCACGCGCACGCGCACGCGCACGCGCACGCGCACGCGCACGCGCACGCGCACGCGCACGCGCACGCGCACGCGCACGCACGCGCACGCGCACGCGCACGCGCACGCGCACGCGCACGCGCACGCGCACGCACGCGCACGCGCACGCGCACGCGCACGCAGCGCACGCGCACGCGCACGCGCACGCGCACGCGCACGCGCACGCGCACGCGCACGCACGCGCACGCACGCACGCGCACGCACGCGCACGCGCACGCACGCACGCACGCACGCACGCACGCACGCACGCACGCACGCACGCACGCACGCACACACACACACACACACACACACACACACACACACACACACACACACACACACACACACACACACACACACACACACACACACACGTCAGCCAAGGCTGGTCGTGGAGTGGCCAGGAGCCCGGAGGGACGAGGGGGAGGAGGAGTGGGAAAGGGAGGAGGAGGAAGAGGAGGAGGACGAGGAGGAGGAGGAGGAGAGGAGGAGGGAGGGGGAGGAGGAGGAGGAGGAGGAGCGAGGAGGAGGGGCGAGGAGGAGGAGGAGGAGGAGGAGGAGGAGGAGGAGGAGGAAGAGGGGGAGGAGGAGAGGAGGAGGGACGAGGGGCGGAGGCGCTCAGAGCCCAGAGGCGAGAGAGGGAGCAACCCGCGCGGCCCGGCCCCGTAGAGTGCGCAGGGACCGCGGCAGCGCCCGGCCTCGGAGCGGCGCGTGAGCCACATCCCACTCGTCTCACGCGCGCTTCGAGCAGTGGCGAAGCGTCCTGGCTCGCCTGCAGGCCCACCAAGGAATGGCCTAAGAACCTTCTGTGGTCTGCACGTAATGGTCTTAGAACATTTCTGGCTGAGACTGTCCTGTTTGAACTAACACATCAGGTTTATCTTCTAAGACCATTGGTCTTGTTATTAGAGCATGTGGGTGTTCTAAGAGCATGTCGTGGTAGGCCTACAGTAATGCCGGGACGGTCGGTCCCTGCTCAAAAGTTCTGAACCCTGCGCCGTGCGGTGATTCTGCCATCGAGGGGCAACAATGGCATAATTAAGCACATGCCTTCGGATGTCAGCGCGCCTTTCTTGGATCAGTGCTGGAGCCCCCTCTTGCGGCGCCTCCAGCGCCGCCCCTGGTGCGGCAACGGGATCCAATTGGACCCACGCCTTCCCACGCGCGAAGAAGAACCGTCGATCTGGGATTGGTGCACGCTAGGTGGTGCAAACCCACTTCGCCTCGCCCTCGCTAGGCATGTGACTGGCTGCGTGCTGGCGTTGGACCGTGGACTGGCGTCAGGAGAAAATCCCCTCGGTGTTGTGAAACCCGTGATGGTGCAGGCCCTCAGAGCCGACGCTGCGAAAAAGATAGAACATCGCGACAATCACGACTGGAGCCTCAGACCCCACTCTTCCACTGCATCATCCCCAGAGGCCCCAAAGCGGGCGAAACACGGCCAACGCGAATAGATTGCGACGCGCAGATTTCAAGGGGAGCAGCACGAGGAGGCGGAGGAGAATAACCGCTCACCAAAGCATCCCAGCCCAACCCGAAGGCTCCAATTTGCCCTCCATTCCAGTTGGGGTGTGGGGGCGCGTCGGGGAACATTCAAAAACACATGTGGAACCCGCAGCCCCGCCCAAAGCGAACTTTGGGTCTTCGGGTTAAGGAAAGCCAGCTGCCTGAGCTTATTATGTGTCCCGCCATTTGCTGTCCTACCCAGACCCCCCACGTCGTGAGTTTTTCACGGCGTTGACCCCCGGAAGTCTGGACCCCTTCCCCGAGACCGGCTTCTGATCCTGAGTCGTTTTTTGACGGCCCCGAGGCCCGGCAAGGGCCTTTGGAGGCCGAGAATCTAGAAAAACCTCCCGTCGTGATTTTTCTGCACGACGCGAGGGGGCCTGGATACCCCTTCGTTTTCCTTCAGAGGTGCTCTCGGGCCACTCGGAGCGCTACCTCGCGGACCTGTCGGGGGCGGACGTGGCCGAGCAGCTCCCCGCCGGCCGCCCGCCCCTGCTGGCGGAGCTGCGCTGGGCGGCGCGGGCGCCCGAGGCGGTCCTGCGCCGCCGCCGCTGCGCCTGCTGGTGCTGCTCTTCGACGACGACGCCGACGACGACGATGACGACGACGATGACGACGACGGACCCGCTTGACCCTTCGCCGGAGCGACCGTTGGTGCGGGCTCATCGGGGCGCCCCCGATTCGCTGAGCGCAGTGCGGTAGCTCACCGAGCGCATGCCACTACTCGTCACTGACCCTTCAAGATTCGTCAGGACTGAGGACTGAGGCTCCAGGCATGAGGCAAAGGACCTAAGGATACGCCCACTCCGTGCCCAGAGGCACGCTGGCGGAGTGATAACGAGTAAGCGTGGAGAAGAAGGAGGACGCGGACGGGGAAGGGAGGGGGAAATGGAGTGAAAGGAAATGGGATGGGAGCGCGTGACGGATATAGGAGGAAGTGAGATCCGGTTCCCCAGCTGGGCGGGATAGCGCATATACATCGTTCTGTTAGCATTGTGCGAACATGGTTTTTTCCCAACCATCCTGTGGTGTTGGGTCCTCGTTTATAAAAGACAGCGCCCCGCTTTCCTTCCTTCCTTTCTCTCCTCC
>CAUYUJ010016349.1:709401-729214 GCA_963575745.1 Prorocentrum cordatum
CAGGGCGAGGCAAGGAGGAGGAAGAGGAGGGGGAGGAGGACGAGGAGGAGGAGGAGGAGGAGGAGCAGGAGGAGGAGGAGAAGGGAGGGAGGAAAGGATGTGGAGGCAAGCGAGGCGGGAGAGAGGGGGGGGAAGAAGGAAAAGAGCGTCCCAGGAGGTCCCTGGAGGTCCCACAAGGCCCCTGGAGGCCCCAGAAAGTCTCTGGAGGTTCCCCGAAGTATCCGCAAGATTCTGGACCAGAAGTTTCTTCTGGGGGCCCCCAGGGGGCCTGGGAGATCCCAAACTTCCAGAGCCCCAAAACCCCAATCATCATCCTCATGTCCTCCCCCCGCAGGTGCCCCCCCCGCTCTCGGCAGGGGCCGGCCCTGGCGGCTGCCGCTGCCTGCCTGGCCCGGTCCAGCAGCAGGCCTCGGCCGCGGGCCGGGGTGGCCTAGGATGGGGGCAGGGAAACAAGAGAGATGGAGGGGGGGACTTGGACAGGTGGGGATCGGGGGGAGGGAGAGAGGGGCACGGGGAGGCGGGGCAGCATGGGGGACGAGGGAAAATGAAGAGGAAGGGGAGGAGGAGGAGGAGGCGGAGGAGGAGGAGGAGGAGGAGGAGGAGGAAAAGGAGGAGCATGAGGGGGAAGAGGAGGAGGGGGAGGAGGATAAGGACAAGTAGGATTAGGAGGTGGAGGAGGAGGAGGAGGAAGAGGAGGAGAAGGAGCAGGAGGAGGAAGGGGGCGCGAAATAGTTCTAAAGCCGTCCACCCATGGCTCTGGAAAGTCGCTTATGGAAGCTGAAACTGTCCCCACCATCCTCCTTGTCCTCATCCTCATCCTTATCCTCATCCTCATCCTGCCGATGTACGTGCAACTACCCCTAAAAGCAGCAAGGTCGAGAGATGCGCACGCATGCTTGTTCATGCCCTCCCAACCCCATGATGTGATATCATCATCCCACCTCCATCAATATCCCAATCATATCTTGCGCCCTTAGCGCCTGGCACTGCGAAGCAGAGGAATCACATTCTTCAAAATGGCTTGCACCACAGTGATAGTCATTGCATTGCCAGCCAAGACACCTTTCTGGGTGCGGCTGAGCATCGAAAAATCAAATTCTTTATCACTCGAACCCTGCAACCGGATGATCGACGAAATCGAAAGGAACCTCATCTGCTTCACATTGAAGTATGAGCGTGCGCTGCTGGCGTGAGATGCTGTGATGGTCGGGCACTCTCCAATCCTGTAGCTGTTCGTGCGGCCGGAGGCGGCGTCCACGATGACATGGGTTCTAGTGATGTCTGGGCCATCCGGGTCATTGCAGATCTCCTTGATGCATGCCCGGATTCGTTTCCCTGCCGACTTGCATACTTTGAGCTCCACCCCGCTGTCAAGGAAAGTAGATATCGGCGGCATCTTGACCTCGTCTGGCCACTCGAAAGAGCCAGGTACATCATTGCGTACACATACAAAATATACGCGGGACCTGGACTGACAAACTCCATAGTTCTTGCTGTTCAGAATTTTGTGATGGACCTTGTAGCCGGCATTCTTGAGAACACGGAACAACATGTCACGAACATCCGAAAACGATTCATTCTTCATGAAGGCGGCAACGTTTTCAAGCATGACCACTTTCGGCCGGTTCTTCTTGACATACGCGAGGATCTCACCGAGCACGTCTGCGCGCTCGTCGTTGGACCCCTGATGACGCCCCTCCATTGAATAGGGCTGGCAAGGGAAGCCAGCTGAGAAAATGTCACAGGTCGGGGCGGTCGTGCGGAACTCCCGGGAGTAGATGTCATCGAACCACATGCCGATGTCAAAGTTGCTCTCGCAGAAGAGCCTGGACGCCTTGGCCTTGTCACAGCCAAAGAGGTGCGTGCACGGCTCCTGTAAGTTGCGCAGCGCCTGGGCCTCTGCAGCCCACCCGGTGCAGACGCTGCCGACAGTCAGGGGTCGCACCGATGATGACGAACCAGCCTGGGGCACCGTCTTCTTGATGGTCTTCTGAGTCCGAGGAGCGGCAGCTGGCCTCTTGAACTTAGACGCCGTGGGCGGCATGGCGGAGTGCCCAGGTGAGTGCCTGGCGGAGTGCCCAGGTGAGGTTCCAGCAAGACTTTGAGCCCAACCAGCTACGGCTGTGTGGTGCCGTTTGTGACCAGGGGATCTGTTATGAGCTCTCCCGAACAAAAACACTCTTCTCCTATCTCTTCCAACAAGTCCCGGGAGCGGCGAGGTGCAGATGATGAGGGTGAAGAATTTACTTTACATCAGAGCGATGGGGGAGGGGCAGGGGAGTATGTGGAGGTGGAGAAGGAGAAGGAGGATGATGAGCAGCAGGATGTGAAAGGATAGTTGGTTGAGGACCTTGGATGTTTAGAGCTACTTTCACTGTTCGGGGTTTGTTCCGCTCCTAAGTTGTTGGGTGGGCCCCCAGGGGTCTCGCCAGCGAGGCGCCAGACAGGGCCCAGGGTCTGTTGACTTACGTCATGCATCTTGAGCATCGTCGCTTACACCGCATATGTCGCAGCACATAACTCACGCCAAACAGCATGCGCATCATACCTTGCAGCTCGTACCACGTAGCCTTCACGACGTGGAGCGCACCAAGATACACCTCCTGCACCACATCCTGCATTAAGGCATTACTGTTTGGGTTCCACGTTGGACCGAGCCCTCTGGGACGTTGAGGCGTGTTGGAATGCTTTCTGGCCATGCACTCCCCCCTCGCCATGAAGCTCATTGGGTATTCCGACGCCTCTGGCGTTGTCCAATGTGTCCAAGATGCCCAGGCAAGCCTCCAAGGCCGCCAACATCAGCCAAGAGGCCTCCACAACAGCCTCAGGTGGCCCCCGAATTGCCCAATGCGGCCCCGAGGCGGCCCACGAGGCTTCCAAGATGGCCGAAGAGGGCTCCAAGAAAACTCTTTTTTTTCAAAGGGGATCCGCAGGCTTGTAGTTTCGAGCTCCCTGCAGCTCAAGAGAGCCCAACGAGCTCCCAAGACAACCTCAAGACGGCCCAGGAGGGCTCCAAGAGGGAAGAATAGGGCCCCGAGAAGGCCCAAAGAGGGGCCCCAAGAACTCGAGAGGCCTACGCAGGCCACTGGATCAAGGAGGCTGGACAAGAGGGGTGGCTGGGCGAGCCCCAGGCCGCCCGCTGCTGCTGGCCTGCGCCATTGCCTGGCAGGCGGCGCCGCCTTCCTCTTTCCTTCCTTTTCTCCTTCCTTCCTCATTCCTTCCATTCTCTCGGCCAAGCACCGATGGGCGGTCCTCCCTTGTCATCATTCAGTCCAAACCTCATCGCCCTCCTCCTCCCTCCTATCACCATACTTGCCCTCGTCCTCCTGCCTCCTGCCTCCTCCCCCTCGTTATCATCATTCTCCTTGCGCCCCTTCACCACGGGGTTGCAATCCAACCGTGCGTACATTTTAACACTCCTACGTTGATATGTCTTGGGGGGTGCGACCAAGACGATCTTGAAAAAAAACGGCGCCGGCACAGCACGGGGCGCTCGACGCTCGACAGCCAAACGTTGTTAAACAGCTAGTCCCTGGCCAACGCCAGGCCAACGCTTGGGCCACGGCCGAGCACCGATCGTCGAGCTGGCAGCAAGAAGCGCGTGCGCCGCCAGTGCCTAGGCGAGCTCTAAACGCACCCCTGGTCCGAGAGTTCGCACGACAACTCAGCCGCCGCCATCGCAATAACATCAAACCTCACATCATGACCTGATATGTCTCTATGCTTGTGCGGTATGAGTTCTATTGCTAGGCGGTGGCGTCGACCAGAGCCCGTAAGGGCCTGATAAACACGTCATCGCATCCTACCTAGAGTGTCAGACCAGGGGTTCACTCCTCACTCTCCCCCTCACTCGTACCATCACACTTGCCCTCGGCATCCTGCCTCCTGCTTTCCTCCTCATTATCATCGTCTTCCTCGCGCCCCTTCACCACGAGATCACAATCCAATGGCGCATCCACTTGAACATTCCTACATTTGCTATGTCGCGAGGAGTGCGACCGAGACGACTGGCAAAAAACAGCGCCAGCACAACGCGGGCGGGGCGCCCGAGCTCAAAACTCGACAGCCAAACGTTGTTAAACAGCTAGTCCCTGGCCAACGCCAGGCCAACGCTACGGCGGAGCGCCGAATGTCAAACTGCAGACAAGCCTGACATGGCCACGCAAGTGGCTGTCGATTCCTTCCCCACTGGCAGCAAGAAGCGCGTGCGCCACCAGTGCCACAGCGAGGTTTAAACGCATCCCTGGTCCGAGACTTTGCGTGACAACTCAGCCACCGCCATCGCAATAACATCAAACCTCAAATCATGATCTGACATGTCTCTATGCTTTTGTGGTATGAGTTTTATTGCTAGGCATTGGCGTCGTCATCGCATCACACCTAGAGTGTCAGACCCGGGGCTCACTCATCCTCCTCATCTCCGTCCTCGTCGGATGCCCCGCCGCCGAGCTCCTGCAAACGGTTCAAGAGGGACTGGCGAGTGCCACTCTTCGTGCCCGTGGGTTTGGCTGCGGCCGGCCTCCTCTTGAGCACCGCCGGGGGCTCGACGTCTTCGCCATCGTCATCTTCCTCTCCGTTGTTGCCAACCTCCTCCTCATCCTCGGGCCCATCCTTATCACCATTGTTGCTGTCGCCGGACACGAGCTTGGCAGCTCTGGGGACGAACATGCTGTCGGACTCGTCAGTGAATTTCTGGAATATGCGGTGCGACAAGCACTGGTTGAGCAAAGTGGCGTGGGCTTCGGTATAGCAGATGGCCATGTACGGTATGCCAGCCTCAATGCAAGACACTGCCCATTCTGGGCTCACCGGGGTCATGTCAATAACCGCTTTACAAGGGTCCGCAAGTGCGTTGCACAGAAGTGAATTGGCATTTTTTCTTTCCCTAGGCTCCATCTAGAAGGGTTCTTACTCTCTGGGCTTAAAGGGGCCGGGGAGTGGAAAGCGCCCCGGGCGGTTCCCCCAGTGTCCGCCCCGCGGTTCCCCCGGCTACGTCCCCTTAGCTTTAGCTTTACCATTAGCTTTAGCTTTAGCTTTAATTTTAGCTTTAGCTTTAGCTTTAGCTTAGATTTAGCTTAGCTTTAGTTTAACTTTAGCTCAGTTTTAGCTTAGTGCTAGCTTAACGTTAGCAGAGCTGTAACTTAGCTTTATCTTAAATTTAGCTTAGCTTTAGCTTAACGTTAGCTTAGCTTTAGCTTAGCTTTAGCTTAGCTTTAGCTTAGAATTAGCTTAGCTGTAGCTTAGCTTTAGCTTAGCTTCAGTTCAGCTTTAGCTTAGCGTAAGCTTAGCGTAAGCTTAGAGTAAGCTTAGCTGTAGCTTAGCTGTAGCTTAGCTGTAACTTAGCTTTAGCTTAGCTTTAGCTTAGCTTTAGCTTAGCTCTAACTTAGCTTTAGCTTAGATTTAGGTTCGCTTTAGCTTAGCTTTCGCTTAGTTTTAGGTTAGCTTCAGCTGAGCTTTAGCTTAGCTTTACCGTTACTGCTAATGCTGTTTTCCTAGGGGCTCCAACTCCTAGGTAGGGTCGCACTGGGATAGTTCTTTTCATCATCTCCTGTATCATCCCATCATCCCTTCACCGATCCCATCTTCCCTCCCTCCTAGCTTGACCTTCGGGCGCCGGCCCAATCGCCAGGCCCCTGGCGCCCCCCCAGCTGCCACCGGCAGCCCGAAGGCGTGCCCCTCCCCATTCGAGGGCAAGCAGGAGGGTGAGGAGGGGGAAGCGGAGGATCAGGAGAGTGAGGAGGAGGACAAGGATAATGAGGATTACGAGTACAAATATGATGATGAGGAGGAACATGAGAAGGGGCAGGGGTAGAAGGACGAGGAGAAGGAGAAGGAGAAGGACCACGAGGAAAAGGAGGTGGAAGAGGAAGAGAAGAGGGAGGAGGATAAGGAGGAGGAGGAGGAACAGGAGGCAAACAGGACGGGGCAGGCGCATCGGCGAAAGCCTCAGGATAAGAATGAATGAACTCCGACGAGATCGTATCGATCATCGTGTGCCAGCTGGAGGGCTCGTAGTCTGTGTCCAGGCGCCGCTTCTTGGCTGGGGCCCCGGCGTCCGGGATCTCCTGGGCTCCGCCTGTGGCAACACGCATGGGGCCGTAGAGATCTTTCTTGTCACTGTACTTCAGCAGCCACTGAGACTCATATGACGGGAGGCCTACTGGGCCAATCATGGTGCCAGCATTCGTACATTGGTCGAAGTGTTTGCGCTTCTTCTTGGCAGGCTGATATTCGTCAGAGCTCACCACGTAGACCGTCTCCAATTGCTGCAGCACGTGCCCGTCCTTCAGGCGCGCGTACCTTGACTCCATGGCAGATTCAGAATAATGGAGGTGGCAGGTCTTGTAGGACTTCTTCAGGGCCTTACCGTCGTGGGTCTGGAACTGGTTAAGGATGGGCCCCCGATTGCCCTGCAGGCCACCATCAAAGACCAGCCATACATCACCGTCGTCCAGGACGCCTGCGCCGCCAGCACGAGTACTGTTGACTGCCTGGATCCGCCCACCCTGCAGTTGCAAACTAACAGCGCTGAAAAGCGATTACGATTTTCCCCTTCCCCTACATCCTCCATGTCACGCCGTGCTGCCCTCGCCAAACCCACTAGCCTTCCGGGCGTAGGTGGTCTAAAGAGCTTCCTCTTCAAACCCCCTTCTGTCCCTTCGGGGAGTGGTTTACCCCTCCCCGATGCTCCCTCCCTCCCTCCCTTGGACCTGGGCGAGACGCCCCTCGGAGGGTACGTGTTCGCCCAAGATGGCTCCAAGAGGGACTCAGGGAACCCAAGATGACCTCCAAGTTGGGTCAAGACAGCCCAAGATGCCTCAAGTTGGCTCCATAGATGCTCCAAGAGGCCCCAAGGACGTTCCAAGACGGCTCCAAGAGGCCTCGACATCTTCAAGGAGGCCTCGAAGAAGCCAGAATCCTTCCCAAACCTATGGAAAAACAGGATGGTTTGCTGTCTCCATTGTTAGCGTCCAGCAGCCATCCTGGGCCTCAAGATGGCTCCAAGATTGCCCAAGAAGGCCCCGAGAGAGACCCGGAGAGCCCCAAGACGGCCCCACGAGCGCCCAAGAGCGCCCCAAGAGGCGACTTCTGGGGATCCCAAGGGGGGGGGGTCAGTAAGGGAACCTTTCTCACGTGATCGATCTTCTCCAAGATGGCCCCAAGAGCGCTCCCCAGGATCCCAAGAGCGCCCCAAGATGGCCCTAAGAAGCGCCCAGACGGCCTCACGAGGTGCCCACGATACCTCCAAGAGGCCCGCAAAGGGCCCCAAGAGGCTTCAAGAGGATCCCCGAGGCACCCAAGATGTTCCCCAGAGGCCTCCAATAAATCCCAAGAGAAATCCGAGGATGCTCTTCTCACTCCTCCTACTTCTCATCCTCCTCCCTCTCCTCCACCATCCTCCCCCTCTTGGGGCATCGAATGGTTTCCCATTGTTCTTCTGCGTGCCCCCGTACTTCCCTTATCACCTTGACTCCCCTGGACATCGTGTCTGGATGGGCTGGTGGGGATACGCGAAGCGTCAACAATTTGCGACATAAATGGGTATAGGCCGGCGGTGTTGGCAACAGCCATTGAATGAGCTTCTTGAGGCGTTCCGCCCTGAACGGCGGCAGCCTCAGGTGAGGCGTGGAGACGCTCTCCCCGGCCAACTTGTTGTCGTACACGACGAGGATCTTCTTGTTGTCGTCTCCGCGCAGGGTGCCGACGAACGACCCGCCCATCACCCGTGCGCACGTCGCAGGGCTGTTCCCTTCCACCAGGAGAGAGCAATGATCCGCCACCTTCTGACAGGCCAACTTCTCAAGCTGGCGCAACTCATCTTTGTCAGTGTCACTCAGCGAAGACAGCTTGGCCAACACTTTGAACTTCTGCTCCAGCGCCTCCTTGATGCCAGCAATCTGGTCCCCCAGGGTGGAGGCGAGCGTTGCCGCATCCTGCTTGTCGACCACGAAGCCGCTGGCCACGGCATGCTCGGCCGCCTCATCCATGGGAACCTCTGGGACCGATGGCCTGCTGGACTCTGGAATCGTGCCAAGGTGGCTGTGGCACCCTGACAGGAGCTTGTCAAGGTCAACTTTCACCTCGTCCTTCTCAAAGAACTCTTCGCACGTGGTGTTGAACCTGGTGCCGCTGCGGATGGCTGTGTCGTACTTGACCCCGTAAACAATCTCCCCGATAAATATGATGAGGTACTGCAAGGCCTTGGGGAAGCCGTGCAGCCACTGGCGGCTCACTGTCTGGCTGTCGTAGCCAAACCACGACCGATACACGGCGTGGGATGAGAACAAACCAGATACTTGATCCTTCATGTCAGGTTGGAAACTGAGGCCGCCGAGGATGGAGCTGATGCAGTGCTGCTTCAGGGACCTGCGGTACATGTAGATGTCGCACGCCCCTTTGTTCTGAGCCTGACCTTTGCCAGAGAGCATGCGGACACTAAAGTAGGACTGATGGTGCGTGCCGTTCTTGATCTCATCTGAGACAGCGTGCAGGATCCACCTGCGCGGCACGAGGCACAACAACAACGCAACATCTGGAAGAGGGAGAGGAGGTGCAGGGAGCGGGGGAGGATAGCCAGGGGAAAGGCTCGGGAGGAACGGGCGGAGGAGGAGACGGGGATGAGGAGGAGGAGGAGAAGGACGATAAGGAGATTGTGAGGACAGCTTAGAGCGGCCACTTTGAGTGGCGTGGCGCTGCGGCTCGCGGGCTCCCAGGAGAGGCGGGCAAGGAAGAGGAGAAGGAGGATGAGGACGAGGAGAAGGAGGAAAAGGATGAGCAGGATCGTGTCAAAGGCAGCGGTTCAGTGAGAAAACTGGGCAGGGTCCTTCGTCATTGCCCCTCCTCCCTGGGAGGAGCATCCCTCATCCTCCTCCTCGTCCTTCTCTTCCTCCTACTCCTCCTTGTCCTCCTCCCTCCTCACACTCCCTATCCTCCCTCTTTGCCGTGGGCTACCCAAGTACCTCGCGTTGGTGAAGGATGTGTCCGAGCGGCCAACCTTCTTGACCACAGCTTCCAATTTATACACAGAATCCCACGGCGTGTGCTTGCCCCAGAAAGACTCCGCCTCCATGACCACCGACCGGCATTCAGGATCGCACAAAAGGCGATTCCACACTGTCATGGAGGCGTCCACCATGCCTGGCGAGATGGCCTCCGCCATCGGGCTGAGCTGGACCTTCTCCGACCACGCCTTGGAGATAGCCTCGGGGTCCATGTTGGTCCCAGTTTCAGCTTCCTGCTTCTCTTTCCAGATCGCCAGTTCAAAGATGCGCTGGACTGGGGACCGGTACATAGTGGCGTACTTCGTTCCAATGGACTCACGCAGATTTATTGATTTCCAGTAGAGGTCATTGACGTTCTCGCACATCACGAACTCCAGTGGCACTGACAGGGCCGCACGACGCCACAAGGTGGCCCTGTCCATAAGCTCATCCCCCTGGCTGTCCTTCAAGTGCTTCGCGGCCCCCAGGTAGAAGGCGAAAACCATCTCCTTCGGGGTGCTGCGTGAAGTAGGGTGTGCAATGTCGACTGCTTGTCGCTCTGCGTATCCCTGGAGATCCTGAGAAGCAACTCGCATGGGCATCGTTTCAAACAATGCCCATGCAAGTTGCTTCTCGGAATCTCCAGGGATATCTCTTGGAAGCTTGTTGGGGGCCACGTGCAGCGTCTTGGGGGCCTCTTGGCAGTCCCAGGGGCCTTTTGGAGCGTCTTGGGTGCCCCGGGGGGTCTCGTGGGGCCTCTTCGGGGTGTCTTGGGGGCCTCGTTGAGGCATCTCGGTCGCCTCTTGGGGCATCCTGGACGCATCTTGGGACCATCGTGGTTGAAATCGATCAAAGAAGGTAGGAGCTTCTATCAGGGCCCGCCTTCGGGAACGCCTAGGATCATCGCCTCTTTGGGCCGCTCTTGGGGCGCTTTTGGAGCGCCCTTGGGCTCTATCGGGGCAGTCTCGGGGCTCTTCGGGGCCTCTCTCGGGGCCCTCTTGGGCCCTCTTAGAGCCTTCTCGGGGCCTCGGAAAGCCATCGAAAGCAACAAGGCGAGAAGGCAACACTCATTGATTGTCCTCAGGTGTTTGAAAGAGTGTGGCCTATTGATTGCCTCCTGGGCAGGATCCTTGGCCACTTCGGGCCGTCGTGGAGGGGCCTTGGGACCTCTTGGAACAGATTGGAAACCATGTTGAACAATCTTGGGCCATTTTGAGTGCTCTCTAAGGCCCACATGGAGCCATCTTGGGCCATCTTGGACACTCCAACCCTTCGGGGAACGCCCAATCCAGGTCCAGGGGTTGATGGAGTAACTGGTTTGCGGACCGCTGTCCAGACCTTTCAAAGGCCCCAGCGAAAGCAAGAACAAGTTGCCCAAGAGCTGTAAGACAAAATGTTGCCAGATGGAGGGCTCCCCGTCACCGAGGAAACCAAAAACAAAAAGGGCTGCCAAAACGACCCAACCTTGTCCACTACCTTCCCCTGATGGGCCACACGGCGCCTCCGCCCTGCTCCTCCTCTTCCTCCTCATTTTTGTTCTTTGTCTTGCTTCTCTCTTCAACTTGGGAAAAGGTTGTCCGTCCCTCCTCCTGTTCGTTTTCCTCCTCCCCCGTATCCTCCTCCTCTTCCCTCCTCCTCCGCCTCCTCCTCCCCCTCCTCTCTCTTCACTTCCCCTCTTCATCCTCATGATCGTCGTCGTCCTCCTCCTCCTTCTCCTCCTCCTCCTCCTTCTCCTCCTCCTCCTCCGCATGCTCCTCCTCCTCCTCCTCCTCCTCTTCCTCCACCTCCGCCCCCTCCTTCTCATCTTCACCATCATCATCAGTTTGGTAGCCACTGGTCCTCTGGGCTGATCCGCATCAGGCGGCCGAAGGTCTGGGAGGGGTCTGCAGGCTCGTAGACGCCCACCGTGATGTTGTCGGGGAACACAGTCGGAGGCTCGCTGAACAGGTCCTGTTCGAGGCGCTCCACGGACGCCACGTTCACCGGGACCGAAGACATGTTCAGCGAGGACGTCAGATCTACCCACCACAAGTTGCCGCCAGCGATATACTTGCCAAGAGACTTGAGCGCAGTCGCGCAAGACTCGCCATCATACGCGGCCATGTGGCCATCACCAGCAGCGATGTCGCCCGGCAGCGCTCGATGGATGTCACTGAAAGGGGCCAGCGACTCCAAGTAGGCCTTGGCCTCGACCACCCTGCTCACGATGGAGGCGTTGGCATCGGTGGTCGGGAGCTGCGCGGCAGGGCCTGGGCCAGCTTGGGAAGGCGCCCCAGCCTGCCCGCGGCCGCCGCCGCCATTGCCTCCGGAGCCTCCTCGGCCTCCACGGCCGGCGGTGCGACCGCCGCGGCCGCCGCCACGAGCACCGGCACCACGGGCCATTGCTTGTATGTCTGGGAGTACAGACGCGTACTGATTCTGACGTCGAGCAAGCTCGGAGCTCCGAACAGAACAGCTGCGGGAGTGAGGAGTGTCAGGAACACATTGGGTTAGCTTCCCGAGTTAGTTTTTTACAGGTGATTGCCCGTAAAAGGTTCTTGACGCTTCGCGTATCCCCACCAGCCCATCCAGAATTGATCGCCAGTTTTCTTGAGGCCTCTTTGGAGGCTATCTTGAGCCATGCTCGGCTAGAGGCTGTCGGAGGCTATCTTGAGCCTGCTCGGCTATCTTGGGCCATCTTGAGGTTGTCTTGAGGTTTCTTGGAGGTCTGTCGGAGGCTATCTTGAGTCATGCTTGGCTATCTTATGCCATGCCTATCTAGGGCTCTCTTGGAGCCATATTGGGCCAAACAGGGCGGGGTGGAGGGTCTGTGGGGAGAGGCTGGGATGCCTCTTGGGGTCAGCTTGGGCCCCATGGCTCAAAAAGAGGAGGTCCCTCAATTAGCATCGCCCCCTCGGAGGCTCTCAAACGGCATCTTGGGGCCCTCTTGGAGCGCTCTCGGGCGCCTATTGGGCGATCTTCGGGCCGTCGTTGGCCTTCTTGGGCCCTTCTTGGGCCTCTTTTGGGCCATCTAGAGGCCATCTTGAGGCTTCCAAAGCCCATCGGAAGCGAAGCGGCGATAATGCTAAAAACATAGATTTTCCCTAGACTTTTGAAAGGTTTTGGCATCTTGGAGGGCGCCGTGGAGGGCTCGGAGGGCACTTGGATCCGTCTTGGGGCTGTCTTGGGGCCTCTTGGGGGTATGTCGGAGGCTATCTTGACCCATCTTGAAGTAGCATGGGCCATCTTGGAGGCCATCTTGCGACTTTGAAGCCCTCTTGGAACCTTCTTGGGCCATCTTGGACGCTGCGGCGCCTCCGCCCCCCCCCCCCCCCCATCCAGGCCCAGGGGAGGGGGTAGGGGGAGGTTTAGAGAGAAGAAAAAACCGTGTTATGCCACCTAAGCCCAGAGGGCTGGTGGGACTAACTCGTTCGTGGGGTCTTGGGGCCCGCTTGGGACCCTCTTGGAGCTCTTATCTAGGTCCCTTCCTTAGAGCCATCAACATAGCATCTTGGGGCGATATTGGGCGCTCTTGGGGCAGTCTTGATGGCCTTTCGGGCCCTTCTTGGAGCTCTATTGGGTCATCTTGGGGCCGCGCTGAGGCCTCAAGAGCGCATCGGAAGCGAAAGGCGAAACGTCCAAAAACACTGGTTCTCCGTGCGGTTTTGAAGGATTGTGGCCTCTCGGGGAGGTCGAGGGGTCCTCACAAGCATTTGGATCAGTAGTGCGGTCTTCTTGGAGCCTCTTGGAGACATGTTGCTAGCTATCTTGAACCATGTTGGACTATCTTAAGCGATATTGGAAGCCATCTTCTCTAAGGCCCTCTGGGAGCCATCTTGGGCCATCTTGGGCGCCCTGACGACTCGCGGCCGAATGGGCGGCCCGCAGAAGGAGGCGCAAAACGAACGCTTAAGGACACCGATACGTCTTGATCATTTTTTTGTGAGCCTTCTTCTTGAGCCAAAATGGCTACGTAAGAGGACGGGACGACATCGTTTGACCGCATGTCACACAAAGGGGCACAAGCTCGGAGCAGCGAACACAACTGCTGCAGGAGGTGAGGAGTACCAGGAGCAATATCATGAGCAGGGGTGATTAGCACCAGGAGCAGGAGCAGCAGTTACAGAATTGAGCAGTGCCATGAGCAGAAGCAGGAGCAGGGGAGGGTTGCTCAGCACATGCTGCCATCGTCAGGGGGCCCATCGACAAAAGGCCTCATAGCCTTGTGCGTGCTTTTGTATGGGGGGAGACGGATGCGACACCATGATCCTTATGGCGAGGTCGGCCACGGCGCGCGATCGCCCGAGACTGGACCTGCTGTGCTAAGAGGGTGTATATTTTACACATGGCCTTACAACAGTCGGGGACGTCCCCGACTGTTGTAAGAGGGTGTATTTTCAATGTCGGCATTGTTGTAAGGCCATGTGTAATTTACACATGGGCTTACAACAGTGGCCAAACCTCGAAGACACCCTCTTACAACAGTCGGGGACGTCCCCGACTGTTGTAAGGCCATGTGTAAAATATACATGCCCTTAGCGCAGCGTCACCATTTTTCAGCTTCTCATCGGTGGCCGAGCGCTGACCCGAGGGCCCAACGTCAAACGACATGCCATCAGGCCTTTCACAATGGGGGACATCCCCAACCTTATGGCTTACGCAGTCGGGGACGTCCCCGACGTCGTAAGGCCCTTACGGGTCGGGGACGTCCCCGACCGCGTAAGGTTTATCTACTTGAAAAGACATGCCCTTACAACAGTCGGGGGCGTCCCCGACCGCGTAAGGCCTTACGCGGTGGGGGGGCGTCCGGGCTTACGCGTTCGGGGACGTCCCCCCCGACGCGTGGCAGGGCCTTAGCGCGGTCGGGAAGTGGGGACGCGTCCCCGACCGCGTATGGCCTTACGCGGTCGGGGACGCCCCCGACTGTTGTAAGGGCATGTCTTTTCACAGTTGGGCCGACGTTGTGCAACACGATGTCTTACTAAATGCTTGTGTATTTCTGCCGGCCCTCTGGGCAACATGCGGTCTAACGATGTCTGTTCGGTCCTCTTTCGTGGCCGTGTTGGCTCAAGAAGACGGCTCACGAAGAAGATCAGAAGAAGGCTCAATACGTCTGGACGCCTCCTCGGGACTCCCCCCCCCCCTCGCCTGGACCTTGACGGGCGGGGGGCGTGAATCGCCACGGCGTCCAAGACGGCCCAAGATGGTTCCAAGATGGTATCAGAAAGCCAAAGATGGCCTCCAAGATAACACAAGATAGCCCAACATGGCTCACAATAGCTATCAACATACCTCCAAGATGCAGCCAACAAGGCCACAAGACGGATCCAACTGTTGTTGGAGACCCATCAGGATTTCTCGGAGAAGCCGAAATCCTTCAAAACCGTTTGGACGTCTCGCCTTTTCGCTTCCGATGCGCGTTTGAGGCCTCAGCGTGGCCCCAAGATGGCCCAATTGAGCTCCAAGAAGGGCCCGAGAGGCCATCGAGCCTGCCCCAAGCGCGCCCAAGATCGCCCCCATGGGGCCCCAATAGTGCCCCAAGATGCTATGATGATGGCTATTCTGGGGGGAGCTAGCTAAGGGACCTTCCCTCGTTTGATCGATGGCCTCCAACATGGCCCCAGGATGCCCTCCGAAGCCCGGCTGAAAGCCCTGCGAGAGTTCCAAAAGGGCCCCAAGAAGGCTCCATGACCCCCCCAAAAGAAACCCAAGAGGGCCCAATCTGTCTCTTCATTCCATTTCCCGTCAACTCTCATGGGCAGGTCTTCTGAATGGGCTGGTGAGGATTCGCGAAGCGTGAAGACTTAATGCACTCTCTTACACCAGCCACGGGTATAGACTTAACGTTGCTGTGGGGCAACATCTCCATGGCATGGTCGCTTACGTGGCTTGATGTTTGGCACAAGCAGGTGGGGCCACAATCAAGGATCTCCGGATCAACCCTGGCACGATCAGGAGAACAAGGCACGGGTCGCACCCTACTCCGGGTAGATGGCACCCACAGCTCCGATGTACCGTTGAGCAGTGGGCCACCACATGCTGGTTTGCCGCAGTGTTCCCACCTCCCCTCGTGACGTTTGTATACCCCAAACAGTTAGACATTGCACTGTTGACGTGCAACCTACATAGTGCAACGCGCGAGGCTAAGCATGTTGATCGATGTGGTGCATGTAGTCAGCGCTAGTTACGTAGCGCGGGCGTGTCCGACGGCTTCGCGGCACAACATGTGCAGTGCAAGCTATGTGATGCAACATTTGCAGTGTGAGCTATGATGGGCACTAGTATATATGTAAGGTGCGTTGTGTTAGCTAGCAGCAAGCAGCAACTGCCAGCCACCAAGCAAAAGCCCACCATGCAAAAACATTGTAGACCAACCAGAGTGAGACCTATAATGCAAGCACTGGTTGGGGAACACAGTTCTGTGGCAGCCAATTTCTTTCCTCCAACATTCTCCCTCTACTCATCCATCCTCGCTTTATCTCATCCCTTTTTTCACATCAGCCTCCCCCCCCGTCTGATCTTCAGCCCCCCCTCACCCTGCTGGTGCAAGCGTGCAGGCTGGCTGGAGGGCCTGGCCTGCAGCCCGCGGCGGCCACGCCTGGCGCCAGGGGCCGACGAGGCCTGCGGTGCCGGGAGGATGGATGAGGAACGGGACTGATGACGGATGACATGGAGAAGAGAACGGAGGAGGATGGCGAAGGGGGATAAGGATAATCAAGAGGAGGAGGAGGAGGAGGAGGAGAAGGAGGAAGAGGAGGAGGAGGAATAGTAGGAGGAGGAGGAAGATGAGGAGGAGGAGGAGGACGAGGAGTGGGATAAGGAAAATGAGGACGAATGCTTGAATCTCACCACACCACGCTTCGGGGAAAGTTCTGACTGATTCAATCGTGCCCATGTCTCCGGGAGCAGGAGGACGCGGAGGAGGGGGAAATGAGAATAAGTGGGAGGGGGGATGGGAGGGGGGATGGGCACTGGAAGGGGGATGGAAGCTGTGAGCTCTGATGAGGACACGGGGGACGACTGGAGTTTTGCATTCTGCCAACGTGCTCCACAGCACGCTGTTTGTGCCAACACCATCATCCCACAGTGCAGCTCCTCTAATTACAGATCACCTGCCGCATGCACCCCTGGTTGATCCCATATCTGCAGGCACCATGATGAACTTGAGAAACTCAAACATGGAGAACACGTTTGGCAGCGTACCCCAAACTGCCTCAGGGCGAATGGAGATAATGGGGGGGATGCTGACGGGACCGTCCCCCCAAATAGCCGGATCTTCAGAACCATGCTTGGGGGGGTGGTTGAAGAATGAGCGGGGGGGGTTTATGGCCCCAGCAGACCTCAACCTTCTCCTCTGCGCTACAAAGAGCAATCACCTCCATGGGCCTGCGCTGACGCACAGGGCCTGTTGTTAAGGTCACGTACTTACTGAGAAACCCACGTTCATTATCAACCATTCGCCACTTTGACTCATTCCTCGGGTAGTGGACCGCTTCCCGAATATCTCGCGCAAACTCTGCATTACGGGCTGCAAACTTGGGTGTGATTCGCAACCCCACCATGAGGGGCCCAAGCTGTGAGAATGCCCCTCCCGCCTGTGCGCCTACCTGCCCTAGACACCCCCCCTGGCCTTCCAGCCAACCCTCCGCCGTCAGGATGCACGGCGAAGCCGCGTCAATCCACACGTACCTCTTAGTGGCCAACGCAGACTTGTACAGGATGCTCGGTGCAGCCCTGCCACAATTGAACACGAAACGGCTGGTGCACACCCTGGACCCTTGCAGCCCCGCAAACAAAGATGGCCTCTGTCCGATCGATCCAAGGTCTGCCACCACAACAATTTGCGCATCCTTGCGCTCAGGAACAATTCTCATTGAATTCGTTCGGGCTGCCCTCTCGACCTTTCCACGTTCAGGTACGTCCGCTCACCCCAGGAGCTGGGTACCTGGCACACAGGCTTCAAGCTTAAGTGGTATCATGTGCATTGTATGTCAGACATGTCCCTGGTCATTTCACACCCCTGAGGAAACAAAAACATTCCGAACGAGGCCCTAGGAACAACGATGCTACATAAACACATATTGTTTCTGAACTGAGATGAAACACGGCGGACCATGCGCAAGCAATTCGTATCGTCAGATAGAAAAACCGTGGCCCCTTCTAACGTTAATGGCCCAGCATGGGCCAGCCGGGCCTGCTTCCTAGCATGGTCACGATCATTCTTAGCATCCAATCGGCTCTGGCCCAAGCGCATTGCAGCCACCTCTGCATCGAGATGTTCATCCCTCTCGCTTCGAAGCAAATGTCCCCGACCAGCTGCTTCAATTACCCGCATGCGTTTCTTCAGCTTCAACTTCTCCAGCTCAACCTGAACCCCATGAGTACGCATGGGTCTCCCTGTGGCTGACGCGTCAGATGCTACTTGCACCCAGTCTCTCTTCATGCAGGCATTGGCACGCTTGGATACATCATCGCGCCTATCCCGGATGAACTTCGCCTCGCCCTCCTGTGGCTCACGGGATGGGAGTTGGCTGGTGGGGGGGGGGCGGGGCGGGCATTTGGGTTTGTGCGGGTGTCAAAACAACAACTCAACAATAACAATACAAGTTTCAACTCCGGCCGGATCCTTGGAAGATGCACAGTTGCTGCTGCTGAAACGCACGGACTTGGTACAATCTCGAACCGATCCAAATGTATCCCGCCAGATCTGCTGAGCTGAAGCGATTAACTTATCCTGTTGTATGTTGTCCATGTCCAAAGACAATTTGAGCTCGCCAAGCTGACTGCGCAAATCCAACAACGTGCGATGCTTGGTGACAACTCTTGAGAGGCAACCCAGGCCTCTTTCAACGCCTCCAGTTGTGCATCCATGAAATGCAGCATACCGTGATAGAACAGTCGCAAGGGCATCTGTCGGATGATGGCCAACCATTCGGCGGTCTTGCATCTTGCGCAAGGCTTGGATCCAAGACTCGAGGCTTCCAGAATCCTTGGGCTGCTGGCCAAAGATACGAACGGCGTAGTTCCGGGCATCATTGAGCTGATCTCGAAGCTGTTCGGCGTCAACAGTGAACACTTTTGCCAACCTTTGCAACGCATCGCACTCTGACCGGCTCCCAATGCTGCTGATACGAGTGCCGGTCCGCAGATTGAATATCTTGAACGCCTGCAGAATTTCATAAGCTGGGAACTCGGCCTTCAAACTCTCGATTGTGAGGCGCACCCAATTGGACATCCGCTGTAAACAGCGGGCGATCACCTGTCCAGTCATTTGAGTGGGTCCTCCCAACACCTTCGCCTGACCGTTGACTGTGCAGACTCGCTCACAAGACATCATCTCAACAGCATATTTAGTGAAGCCACAACCTGGGGCAAGCAAGGGGAACCCATTCAAGCGCTCCAAAACAAGCATACCTTATTTGCGTTGCTTTCGTTTGCTAACCGACACGCGAGCCCAGCTGTAGCGACGAGAGAAACAAACGTGGCAACAATCCCAGCAGCCCTCAGAACGTAGGTGGTGCAGGGAGGCTCATCTTCCGAACCCCTTTCTTTCCCCTCGGGGTGGGGTTTGCCCGCCCCCATCGCCCCTCACGGGGGCCTGGACGGGGCGCCCGGCGAGGTGTCAAAACATCTGTTTGTTGCCCACGCTGGTTCCAAGCGGGCCTCGAAGAACCCGAATGCCTCAAGATATCCCAAGATGCCTCAAGTCGGCTCCCAGAATGTTCCGAAAGGCCACCGAAACTTTCCAAGACGGCTCCAAGACGCATCCGAGACTTCCAAAGAGGTCTTCAAGAAGCCAGAATCCTTCCCACATGTTTGGGACATCGATGTGTTTTGCTGCATCGCCCTTTGGCTTCCGCTGGCCACCCGATGCCTTGAGACGGCTCCAAGATGGCCCACGAGGACCCTAGGAGAGACCCAAGAGAGCCCCAAACACCTCAAGAGCGCCCCAAACACCTCAAGAGCGCCCCAAAAGGTGACTCTTGGGGCCCCCGCAGACGAGATAACCCCTCTTCTTTGATCGATCTCCTCCAAGATAGCCCCAAGAGCGCTCCCGAGGCTCCCAAGGGCGCCCCAAGATGGCCCCCAAAGGCGCCACGCCGGCCCCCAAAGGCGCCCAGGACGCTCCCAGGAGGCTCCCAAGAGGCCCCCGAGAGGCCTCAAGAGGATCCCAGGAAGCATCCACGACGTTCAACGACGGCCCTGGGCTCGCCAATATAACCCCCTCCCCATCCTTCTCCTCCTCCTCCTCCTCCTCCTCCTCTTCCTCCTCCTTGTCCACTGTCTCTTCCTCCTTCCTCCTTTTCGCCCTCCTCCTCCTCCTTTTCCTCCGCATCCTTCTCCTCCACCATCCCCCCCTCTCGGGGTATCGGACGGCTTCCCCTGCTGGTTGTTCTCCCCCACTTCCCGGATCACCTCAACTCCCCTGGGCATCGTTTTTGGATGGGTTGTTAGAGGAACGCGCAGCGTCAACACATTGTTTCATCCCCACAGAGCCTCTGGCACCGCCTTTCACAAACAAGACGTCTATACGGTGCACAAAATCTGCAATCACATCCGATATTTCTGATAAATCGCATTCGTCTGAATCATGAAATCGCGTTACAGAAAGGGCCTCATGGCCAGCATCAGCTAGCATGGCAACTTGTAAAATTTCCTCCGGTGTTACCTGCATCAGAAAATCACGGGCAACTCTGGCGGGAGCTCTACCCGCCCTCTTGATTGTGATGTCAATTGCTGTTGCCCAAACGGCAACAAATAGCAAAAAACGCCACTGCCCCCCCAGCAGTCGTTGCAAGCATAGCAGGTTGTTGGAGGGGGAAGAGGCGAAGTAGGATGATGATTATGAGGGG
>CAUYUJ010016349.1:729314-731814 GCA_963575745.1 Prorocentrum cordatum
TAGTAGTAGTAGCAGTAGTCGTAGTAGTAGTAGTCGTAGTTGTAGTAGTAGTAGTAGTAGTAGTAGTAGTAGTAGTAGTAGTAGTAGTAGTATTAGTGGTGGTGGTAGTCGTAGTAGTAGTAGTAGTAGTAGTAGTAGTAGTAGTAGTAGTAGTAGTAGTAGTGGTAGTAGTAGTAGTAGTAGTAGTAGTAGTAGTAGTAGTAGTAGTAGTAGTAGTAGTAGTAGTAGTAGTAGTAGGCTAGTAGTAGTAGTAGTAGTAGTAGTAGTAGTAGTAGTAGTAGTAGTAGTAGTAGTAGTAGTAGTAGTAGTAGTAGTAGTAGTAGCAACAGCAGTAGTAGTATTACTCTGTCCCAGCCATCCAGTGGTGTTTGGTCTTCGTTTTGAACAGACAGCGCCCTCGTCTCCTTCCTTTTTTCTCCTTCTCCCCCTCCTCCCTCCTCTCGCTTCCCATCATCATCACCCATTTCAGCACACCCCTCACACAGTTCGTGGCCCATAGGGAGCTCCACAGAAGGCGCCAGTGGCAGGCGTTGTTCGCATGCGCCCCCGCCACCCATTTCGGCACACCGTGGCCCCATAGGGAGCTCCACAGAAGGGCCCAGCGACTGTGTTTGCACGCGTCCCCGCCAATTTCGGCACAACCCTCACACTCTTCGTGGCCCCATAGGGAGCTCCACAGAAGGCGCCAGTGGCGGTGTTCGCATGCGTCCCCGCCACCAATTTCGGAACACCCCTCACACGTTCCGTGGCCCCATAGGGAGCTCCACAGAGGGCCTCAGCGGCGGTGTTCGCATGTGTCCCCGCCAGTCAATTCGGCACACCCTTTACACGCTCCGTCACCCCATAGGGAGCTCCACCGAAATCGTCAGCGGCGATGTTCGCATGCGTGCCCGCCACCAAATTCGGTACACCCCTCACACGTTTCGCGGCCCGAGCCCCACCGAAGGCCCCAGTGGCGGTGTTCGCATGCGTCCCCGCCACGAATTTCACACCCCGCAGACGCTTTGTGACCGCATAGGGAGCTCCACCGAAGACCCGGGCGACTGTGCTCGCATGCGTCCCCGCCACCAATTTCGGAACATCCCTCACACGTGTCGTGGCCCCATAGGGAGGCCCCAGTGGCGGTGTTCGCATGCGTCCCCGCCGCTGATTTCGACACACCCGTCGCACGCTCCGTGGCCCCATAATGAGCTCCACCGAAGACCCTGGCGACAGTGTTCGCATGCGCCACCGCCACCAATTTCGGCACATCCCTCACACGTGTCGTGGCCCGATGGGGAGCTCCACCGAAGGCTCCGGTGGCGGTGTTCGCATGCGTCCCATCCACCAATTTCGACCATTCCTATAACGCTTGGTGGCCCCGTAAGGGGAACCCCACCGAAGGCCCCAACGGCGGTGTTCGCATGCGTCCCCGCCACCCCCTTTCGGCATACCCTCTCGCACGTTTTGTGGCCCCATAGGAAGCTCCATCGAAGACCGCTATTGCGGTGTTCGCATGCGTCCCCGCCACACATTTCGGAACACCCCCCACACATTTCTTGGCCCCATAGGCAGCTTCACCGAAGGCCCCAGTGGCGGTGTTCGCATGCGCCCCCGCCACCCATTCCGGCACACCCGTCTCACGTTCAGTGGCCCCGTTGGGAACCCCACCGGAGGCCCCAATGGCGGTGTTTGCATGAGTTCCCGCCACCCATGTAGGCACCCCCTTCACACGTCTCGTGGCACCATGGGGAGTTCCACCGAAGACGATAATAACAATTGTTTTACTCGCAACTGCATGTGGTTGGGTATTTCGCCAGGCGAAACCGTCGTAGTAGTCGTGGCAGTAGTAGTGCGGCTTTGAATACGGGTCGTAGACGCCGTGCTGATAGTAGTAGTTGCAGTAGCAGTAGCAGTAGTAGTAGTAGTAGTAGTAGTAGTAGTAGTAGTAGTAGTAGTAGTAGTAGTAGTAGTAGTAGTAGTAGTAGTGGTAGTAGTAGTAGTCGTCGTCGTAGTAGTACGTAGTAGTAGTAGTAGTAGTAGTAGTAGTAGTAGTAGTAGTAGTAGTAGTAGTAGTAGTAGTATAGTAGTAGTAGTAGTAGTAGTAGTAGTAGTAGTAGTAGTAGTAGTAGTAGTAGTAGTAGTAGGGGGTAGTAGTAGTAGTAGTAGTAGTAGTAGTAGTAGTAGTAGTAGTAGTTAGCAGTATTAGTAGTAGTAGTAGTAGTAGTAGTAATAGTAGTAGTAGTAGTAGAAGTAGTCGTAGTAGTAGTAGCAGTTAGTAGTTAGTAGTATAGTAGTAGTAATAGTAGGAATAGTAGTAGTAGTAGTAGTAGCAGTAGTAGTAGTAGTAGTACGAGTAGTAGTAGTAGTTTTTAGTAGTAGTTAGTAGTAGTAGTAGTAGTAGTAGTAGTATTCGTAGTAGGTAGTAGCTAGTAGATAGTAGTAGTTAGTAGTAGTTAGTAGTAGTAGTAGCAAGAGTCGTAGTTCGTTAGTCGTAGTGTAGTAAGTTACTAATACTAGT
>CAUYUJ010016349.1:736814-771814 GCA_963575745.1 Prorocentrum cordatum
TACCTCCCGGGGCCTTCTCATCGTCTTCCCGACGGCCCTAAGCCAGCCACAGGCCGTCCTGAAAAAGTGGCACGAGGCCGCACGAGCATCCAAAGACTACTCAGCGAGCCCCGAACATCTCCAGATGCTCCTACTATGCCGCCGCTCCGTTTGTTCCGACGCGCGGCCTTGCGTCTTGGGGAGGGCGCCTCGAGCACCAGGGCAAACTCCGCCTCGGGCGCAGGGCTTGCCGTGGGGTTTGCCGCGGCGCTGGTTGCGTCTCATTGGGCGCGGGGTGCAGGGCTTGCTCTGGGTTTGCCGTGGTGCCGGCGTCGTCCACTTGGGCGCGTCGAGAACAAACAGCGCGGCGACATACATTCTAGGATCGGGACGACCGACATGGGCACGGAAATAATGGGTACGATGCCCAGCAGCAGTTCCTGTTCATTCTGAACAGGACTCGCTGTCGGTGCCGCCGCGGCCTGTGTCCATCTGAGACAGGAGGCCGCCTGCCCAACAGCGGCCGCTGTTGGTTTGGGACAACATTTGTTGTTGGGCATTGTACCCATTTTTTCCGTACCCATTTCGGGCGTCCAAATAGGAGGCCTTTTTTTGGGGACACCCGAAGAGGTCTCCAGCGAGGCCCTCAGAGTCGCAACACGTTGAACAACGTATCGAACATCCACGCGTGGTGATTCCATTTGTTTCAGCTTCAGACCGCTTCGGGCAAGCTCCATGGAGCCCCCCCAACTTGCTCCCAAGACAGCCCAAACCTGCACGAAGAGAGCCGTCAGATGGCCTCAAGACTACCCGGGAAGCCTCCAAGACGGTTTCTAGAGAGCTCCAAGGCGGCCCCGAGGCCCGCTTGGACGTCCCCAGGGCGCTTCGCCCGAGCCGCTTCGGGAGAGCTAGCTGGAATCTCTTCGCCCAGGACGGCCCCGAGGCCCACAACGGGCACCCAAGTGACCCCCCCAGAGGCTCCAGGGGCTCTCTCGGCGGCGAGCGAGGGAGGGGGAGTGCGAGGGAGAAGGCCTTTTTCAGAAAGCGGCGGGGCTTCTCAAAAGCCCTCGCGCCGTCTGAGAAGTTTTCGGTGTCTTCGGGGAGGGCTTAGAAAACGCCTCAGAAGGCTGGGGGACGTCCGAGCCGTCTGATAGGGCCTTCTCCTTCTCATTTCCCCCCCTCGCTCGCCGCCGACTTTCACGAAGCCCACGGGATCCCGCAATAGGTTCCCCATTCGCAGTTCAAAAACCTAAACGACGACGACTGGGACAAGAGAAGAACGAAGCTGCGGACGAGGGGGGGGCGCCAGGCCAAACACGGCAATCAGTTGCAGCGGGTTTTGATGTCGACCTTCCTCTTGTCGCGCTGCTGCTCTGGCACGAAGGCGGGATTCGCCGTGGACAGCTGGATACTTCAAGCGTTACCCAACTGCGGCTGTTTTTGGCGTGTCGTCGCCCACGGTGGGCTACTCCGCACGGCTCTTTTTAGCGGCGGGCCCATCACCGCGCTGAAGGCCAGCATCCCGGGTGGCGTGGCCGCGCCTCGGCCGTCAGATGAGGCCAAGGCCTCGCACGCCCAATCGCACGTGCAGCTATGCAGCAGTCCGAGACTGCCTCAGCGGCTGCCGTGCGGCAACTTGCGGGACAGGGCCAGCCGCGTATGTGCAGCGCGCCAGATCTGTCGCACGCCAGCAGACCCGCTCATGCTTGTGCGCTCCTCCTGTCAGGCTGCCACGTCGAGGTCATCCGCCAGGTTTCAAGCCGCCAGGTTTCAAACCCTAGCACTGGGTGGCTGACCCTGCCACTTCGTCACCTCCAGTGTGCCGTCCGCTGCAGCAGCCTGGTGCTTTTGGCCAGCGCGGCCTAGCCCACAACGTACCCCCACAACTACCGCCGTGAACACTGCAGGAGGATCCTTGCATGCCGCACGCTCAATTCCTTCCTCAAGCCACGGTTCACCGCTTGCGTTTGCCAATCGCAGGTTGGTTCGTGCAGAGTTCCCGCATTGCCAGGCAACGCTCCTACTCCCGCCACCGTTGCTCCAGGGGCGCGTGAATTTGCTGGTCGCGCTCTCACAGGTAGCTCCTTTTGTTTACTGCTGCCTGTGTGGGGGGGGGCGGGCCTCCCTCTTCTCCCCCTCGCTCTCTTGCACGCCCGACAATTTGCCGATCGGTGCCCCCGGTTAGCCTCACGCTGGTGCGGATCGTCTCTGCCTCGCCGCCGACGAAAAAAAGTCCAGGGGTCGCCAGCAGCAAGCAGCAATTGCATCGTGGCGTGACCATCGGCGCTTCGTGGCTGTTCTCCGGTCTGCCCTCTCCGAGCAGAAGCATGCCGCCGTGAACACTGCCATGAGTGGCTTCAACGCCGCCGCATTCGCAGGACCCCGTCTCGTGGCATCGCGGCCCAACCACCACCTGCCCCACCGCGACAGGTGTTCTCGAGGCCGACCGTATCTGTGGCGCTGACGCCCAGCATGAGGCGTGGCCCGACCTGAGCACCACCTCCTCCTCCTCCTCCTCCTCCTCCTCCTCCATCTCCACCCTTGTCTCTTGCCCCCCCCCCCCCCCCCCCGAAACGGGTACCGCAAACATGGGCACCATGCGCAACAGCAGACGCTGCCCAAATCTGACAGTGGCCGTTGTAGGGCGGGGGACGTGTTCTTGCAAGATGGGCAGCGTTCGCGGTGACACCGAAAGCGATTCCTGTTCAAAGTGGACAGGGGCTGCCGACGGTCTTCGCCCCCCTGCCTAGGCATCCGACGCCGTGTTCTGTTTTTGTTATTGTTTTGTTCCCAATGTGGCTCCCCAGAGGTCTGAACCCTTTCCGAGGGGATCGCCAATTCATCCCTAGCCGTTTTGACAGCTCCGTGGCACGACACGGGCCTCCAGAGGCCGAAAATTGCCAAGACCTTTCCGTCACGCATGTTCTATCACGAATCAAGGATGCCTGGAAGTGCAGAGAACGCAGCATACATGGAAGAGCGACGCCTTTCCAGGGGCGCCCCAGCAACATGTCACTGGAGGCCAGGAGCTTTCAGTGAGGTGCTTTCTGACATCCGAGGTGGAGGCCCCTGGAGCTTTCGCATGCTGGTTTCTAGGGGTGCGCCCATTCCAGAAGCTGGTTTCCGTGCTTCCGAATGCTGGCCCATGGATCCCCGTGGGCGCACGTTGGTTTCCACGGGGTGCTCAAATGCTGGCCCATGGAGCTTTCAAATGCTGGTCATGATATCCGTATGATCGCTCAAGACGGATACCATGACGAGGGCAGGGTCTCGGAGGGTCCCGGCTCGACCCGGCCAGGCGCGCCCCCCGAGCGGGCGGGCGCGCCGTGCACAATCTATTCGCAGGTGGAGCGAGGCCCCTGTGGCTTCGGCCTTCGATGCCAGATGGATCGGGGTCTTTTCCACCGTTTTCCGCTGCTTGCCTAGTAGTAGTGGCACGCGCGAGCAGCTCGGCTCGACACCGCCGCCACGCATTGCCCGACACAGGCAGAGGGGGTTTGCCTGGAGAGTGCAATGCGTGCGCGCGTGCCGCGCGGCGAGACAAAAGAGCAATTCCCTTTTTGGCGGCAGGAAGAGGCGGCGGCAGGGGGGGGGGCGGGATGCGGGCCTAGCAAATAGCGGCACAAGGAGCAGGAGGGGGATTCGGGGGAGGAGGAGCAGGAGCACGCGGTGGTGGGTGCAGGCAGAAGGCGAGGGCGATGGCGAGCGCGCAGGCGAAGGCGAAGGCGAAGGCGAAGGCGCTCAGCAGTGGCAGGAGGAGGCACAAGAGCAGCAGCAGAATGCGACACGAGGAGGGATGAGGAGCAGCAGCACAGCAGACAGAAGCATGTGGGCGCACACCTGGGTGTATGCTGTTCCAACCTAGTGTAGACTTGACCACCAGGAAGAATTTCGAGCACGAAGAAAGTACCGAAACTCTAGGGTTCTCACGTGGCGGGCCTTGGGAGGCGATACTCGTGCGACACTGTTTTGATACTTTTCTGGGTGCTCGCAATTGTTTCTGGGATGTGGTCCTTCATTACGATTGGAGCAACACGCATCTGGGAACGCATGTCGCACTGATCTTCACCTCCCTGGGGAGCCCCATCTGTGTATGCAGCGGGCCCCTCGGATCCATCGGGTAGACACTTGATTTCCGTTGGACATTGATTGCCACGCCAGTTTCCAGTGTGATGTACCTGTTGCCGTCCTACCTACTCTCCTCCTCTCCTCCCCCCCCCCTCCCCGCAGTCTCCCCCTCGTCCTTCTCTCCCTCCCCCCTCGTCCCGCTTGTCTTCTCCCTCTCCTCTTCCAACTCCTCTCCTTCTCCTCTCTTCGTCCTCCCTTTTCTCCTACTCCCGCTGGGCCACGCGACGACGGCCACCTTTGACGGACCACGAGGGAACCCTGGGCACGGAGCTGCTGGCCCTCGTCTTGCCGGAGGCCCTTGTTCCCCCGAAGTTGCGGGCCCGTCGCAGCGAAGCATGGGTGAAGAGGCGGAGGAGGCGCTCGCCGACTTCTTCATCGCCAGGAGGAGGAGGAGGAGGAGGAGGAGGAGGAGGAGGAGGAGGAGGAGGAGGAGGAGGAGGAGGAGAAGGGGAGGAGGAGGAGAGGAGGGGGAGGAGGAGGAGGAGGAGGAGGAGGGGGAGGAGGAGGAGCAGGAGAGGAGCAGGAGGAGCAGGAGGAGCAGGAGGCAGGAGGAGGAGGAGGAGGAGGAGGAGGAGGAGGAGGAGGAGGAGGAGGAGGAGGAGGAGGAGGAGGAGGGGTCGCCACGACGGCATGGGGTCATGAGGCGCGCGGGTCCTGGCCCCCGCGGCTCTCCGCAGGACCAGTGGCTCCTCCCGAGCCGTCCTCTGACGGCCCCGGGGCCCGCTCAGGGCCCGTTGAGGGTCCCCCCCGCATTCGAGTGTCGAGGCCCCCGCCGCCCCTCTTCTCTTCTCCGTCGCGTCTCCCTGCTCCCACCGCTGCAGGTCCTCAGCGCCCCGCCCCCGCTCGCAGCCACTCGCTCAGCTCGTCTCCTCCCCTCCTCCTCCTCCTCCTCCTCCTCCTCCTCCTCCTCCTCCTCCTCCTCCTCCTCCTCCTCCTCCTCCTCCTCCTCCTCCTCCTTATCCTCCTTATCCTCCTCCTTCCAATTTCGAGCTGCGGACCGTTGTCTCCCTGAGGCCTCCTCCTCCTGCTCCTCCCCCTCCTTCTCTGTGTTCCTCCTCCTCATCCTTCTCCCTCGGATTTCGAACTGCGGACTTTCGTCTCCCTGAGGCCTCCTCCTTCTCCTCCTTCTCCTCGTTCGTCTCCTCCTCTGGCTTCCTTTTTCTCCTCCTCCGAATGCGACGTCGACGGTGACGGCGACGGCGGCGGCGACGACGACCACGACTACGACGACGACGACGACTACGACGACGACGACGACGACGACGACGACGACGACGACGACGACGACGACGACGACGACGACGACGACGACGACGACGACGACGACGACGACGACGACACCGACGACCGACGACCGACGACCGACGACGACGACGACGACGACGACGACGACCTTGAGGCACCTGGCAGGGCCCGGGGAACTACGGAGGGGGAGAGGAAGTCGAGAGGGTGCCAGTGAGCTTGCGAAGCTCTTGCGGGCAGTACGGGGAGGGGCAAGAAGGAGGAGGAGGAGGAGGAGGAGGAGGAGGTAGAGAAATAAGAGGAGGAAAAGGAGGAGGAGGAGGTGGAGGAGGAGGAGGAGGAGAAGGAGGACTATGCAGGACCATGCAGAGAGGACGTACAAGGACTCTATGAGCGCAGTGGTGCCCGAAACCGCCTTCTAACCCCCGTCCAGAACAGGGGCAGAAACTGGTGGGGGCAGATTTCTGCCAGCGTTTTTGTGAACAAGATGGGGTGGACAACCTGTTGCCCGCCTCCCCTCTTCCTATGGGTGGATCGCGCTTCCTCCCGAATTACATGTGTACTGGGCTCAGTGGGAGAGGACATATTTCCATGCCTCCCGAGGGCAGATTCTGCAAAACCACGCTTGCCAGAGCTGTTTCCCGAGCCTGGCCAAAGCCATCTCGAACACCAAACAGGCAACTCGATTGCGGCTCCAGCCGTGTAAGCGTAATCAGCGCAGCTTCCTCCCAGCGTTTTTATTGCAAGGTAGGGCGGGCAACTTCTGGCCTTTGTATCCGATTTACAGATGTCTTGGACGTGACGGGAGGGACACATGTTCAGCCGCTTGCCGACCAGATTTGTAAATTTTGGATGTAACCCACAAGGCAACTACAGCCGGCCGATGAACGTCGACGCTGGCAGCAATCCAGAGAGTACACGTGACGTCCTTCGGTTGCGGTTTGGGCGCATGGTTTCGTTGCAGCGGTTCCAAGCGGAGCGGGCGTGAGGGGAGGGATACTTTCCCTTGCACCTTTGACAACAACGCACGTCGTGCGAAGTCTTTCTGAAACGTTACCGCACCTGCTGCGCATCGGGATATTCCCATCCAGGTCAATTCCTTGGATGGGGGTTGCGATCTGTGGGGTATTACACGACATCCGTAAGCCTCCACTGAAGGTTCAAGCATGGTCATCCCTGCGGGGTATCGAGCCGCTCTCTCATGGTACATCCCCAGTGATCTACAGGCACCTCGTTCTTGGAAAGCCGTACGCACCTACGGCACAGCCACGACTCCCCAATGAAAGCCCATTCGTCGACGGGAGGGGGGGGGAGGGGAAGCGGCATCAGAGACGGCGGCGGCACCGACCGCAGGGGCCCAGGCGGGGGGTGGCGGGGAGGGTGTGGCCCCCCCCCCCCCCCCTGGGCGGCCGCTCCCGTCACGTCCTGTGCCGATGTAGCCAACGCCTGGTAACTGGCTGGCCTGCCCGCCTCCCCCATCCAGGTGCCGCCGCTGCGGAAAAGGAGGAGGAGGAGGAGGAGGAGGAGGAGGAGGAGTGACCTGCGGCGCGGGTTCGCTGGGGTCCCGCTTCTCTACCAGCTCGGCCCGTGCCCACCTCAGCAGCGGCAACGCTACCTTCAAGCTCTGTCCTGGGCAGTTTTGGGGTCTTGCTCTGCCTCAAAAGACGCTCAGCCTCTGACGGTTCATGGTGATTCACGTTTCAGGCCTCGGCCTTTGGCATCGGAGTAGTTCTTACCCACCGCCCGCCGCCGCTGTTGGGGTGCATAGGGGAGCACACGAGAACGGAGCAGTGCGGGCCGTGGTCTGCACCACGTCAATGGCACAAGGGAACGCCTGACGTCTTGGTGCCGTCTATTTTGTTCACACATCGGGTGATCCGCGATTGCAAACCTCACTGCGGGGCTTAGCATTAACCCCCTCGGGGCCTTCATAGTCAGTTACACGCAGGTTTCCGTCCTGGGCAACTGGGGGATCGCAGCCAGCATGCCGATGTGCTCCGCCCTTGGGCTAGTTTGCGGCAGGAGCGTGCAAGCTCGGCCTCTGATGGATGGTAAAGGGGACCCGTAAGAGCCCGACGGAGATGCACGCCCAGCTGGCCATCTGGCACGACCTGGGGCAAAGCTTACACAGAGCCACCAGACAATAGTTCCCCCGTAAACATCTCCGTTCAGGATAAGCATCAGGAGAAGGGGAATGTCGAGGAGGTGGAGGAGGAGGGGAGATGAGGAGGAGCAGGAGGAGGAGGAGAAAGAGGAGGAGGAGGAGGAGGAGGAGGACAGGAAACCAACGGAAGGGAAAGCAAGACTGCCCCGCTGGCAGGACGAAGAGGAGGGGAAGCCCCAGCGCAAGCTGGACGCCGCGACGGCTCCAGAGTTCATGGTGGTGCTGCACAGTTCGGAGGAGAGCGGCTTGGGTTCGGAGGAGGATGAGGAGAAGAAAGCGGAGGGAGACACAGGGTCGGAGAATTGGCAAATGAGGGGGGGGGGGCATGCAATCATTTTGGAATTTCTCAGTACCCTCATCACTGCAACCGACATAGCCAAGTCTCCCAACATTTTCACTTACATGAACACCTCTCGGGCGATTCTCGTGCAGAAGAGGCAGAAGAGATGAATTGAAGTTTCTGGATGGGAACGGATGCAGTGTTCGCCATGTGATGGCTTCGCGTCTGTTGCTCTTACGTTCGACATTGGCAGAATTCTTTGATAACCCGCCGCCCTCAGCATATGAAGCCTGATGTGTACATTGTGGAACCATCTAAGGGTGCACCTGCAGGGAAACAGCCACCGTGCCAGCGAGCCATTCTGTGTGGCGGTCCCTCGAGCACCGCCCAGAAGGCAGTCTCATGTGCCGCCTCCTCGTCCCCACTTGTTGAGGAGGCCGCCTTGAGGCTGTCATCGGCCACTGTGGGACAGGCTTGCAGGGCCCCTTGTTTTGGGGCCCCCCATGCCTTGGGCCGTCTTGGGGGACGGTGTGCCACGTGCGAGGTCTCTTGGGGCCGTCCCAGGGCCCCCTTGAGAGCCGCGTTGGCATTGTCTTACGCCGTCTTGGGCGCCGCCGCAGGCCCCCTGGGCCAGCTTGGGTTCTTCTCTGGAAGCCCTGTTCTGCCGTCCAGCTGCCCTCCTGGGGCTCTCAATGGACTCGCACGGGCATCCGTAGAACGCACGCGGAGCGAGATTCGACCGAAGGGCGAGGGAAGCGAGCCACATTCGAAATCTCAGAGGACACCCAATGCTAAGAGCACCGGACGTGTTTGTCAATTTTACCCCAAGCCGAGGCCGCTGATCTTTTCGTGCATGTAGCCTCTCCTCGCCCGCACGCGCGACACGCACAGAACCGTAGCCTCCCATGACCCCCTCCTCTCCCTCCTCATCGCTCTTTTCTCCTCGTTCCTCCTCTATTTCTTTCCTCACCTTCTCCCTTCCCCTCTACCCTCCTTCCCGACTGCTCCTCCCTGTTCGTTCTCCACTCTTCCTCCTGGAGCTGGTTCTAAGAAGGGGCATGGGGATGCTGGGTGGTTCCAGCGGTGGCTGTGGCGTTTTGGGGACGCATTGGGGAGGGGTGGTAATGATGATACTGCTGCTGCTGCTGCTGCTGCTGCTGCTGCTGATGATGATGATGATGATGATGATGATGATGATGATGATGATGACGATCATGACGATGTTGTTGTTGATGATGCTGATGCTGATGCTGATGCTGATGCTGATGCTGATGCTGATGATGTTGATGATGCTGGTTCTGATCATGGTGCTGGTGATGATGACGATGGTTTTGTTTTTGTTGATGATGAGTCTGCTGATGATCCGTAGCCATTTTGGCTCAAGTTCGAAACGCGCGGCCTGGCGCTTCGAGCTTGGTCGCAGCTGAGGGCCTGGCTCGAGGGCGGCTGCCCTTCCAGGAACGCTCCGCTTGACCTCAGGCAACAACATCTTCAGTCTCACGCACCCGCGGATGACGCATGAGGCAGCTCCCGAGTGGGCCCGCTCGATTCTGGCTTCGGTGACGGGCATCGACGCAAAGCTCTCGTCGTTCCAGATCGAGATCACGTCGTCTGTCACGGAGATGCGCTCGGACTACAGCCAGTTGGCCGCGAGGATGGACATCCTCGAGGCAAGCATGGAGCAATATCAGTCGAGCGAGGATGTCATGGCTGACCTTCCGCGGAGGCTGAGCGTCAGGTAAGGATGCAGAAGCTCGAGTCCATGGTCCAGAAGCTGGGGAGCCAGCTCAACGACACGCCAGCAGACGGTGGACCACCTCCTCGGCGTCGTCGTGCACTCAGCCCCGCTTCGTCACGTTCAACTGGCCTTTCATCTGCGGATGGTACGATGGGATCTTCGTCACAAGAGGGGGCCGCTCGCCTTGTACTGCTTGGATTTCCACGGCCGCTCATGCAGGCCACACTCCGCCGCGCGGCGGAAGTGGTACGTCACCGCTGCATGCCCCTTCATTCGCAGACCTCGGTGGTGATCAAAGCGTTCGACCTCAGTAGGAAGGCGATCTTCGAGTTCAACTCAGCATCGGCAGCGTCGGATTTTCTTAGCAACTTCCAGGAGATTGAAGGCGAGCTTCAGTTCCCTGATCCCAAAGGCGGACATTTCGTGCTCAAAGTCCGCAGAGACCTCAAGGTCAAAGATCGTCGTCTGTTTCTCGCAATGGGCAAGCTCAGACAGAAGCTCGAGGCACTGCTCAATGGCAGGTTCACGGTTGGCTCGAACGGACTCGGTGGCGACGTCTACATACTGCGCGGTGAGGAGGACCCTGTTCAGTGTGCCCACGTGTCGGTACTCGAAGGTGTGAATGATGTCCAGGTTGAACTGACTCCACTTTGACGGAGTTTGGCATTCTGGCAGACAAAGCCAGCCTGATGGATGCGGCGCAGGTCGCAATGAGACGCCCCTTTTAAGCATGCACGCAGCAGCAATTATTGAGCGGCCAGGCACTCGCTTCCTGTTGACTGTTGTTTCCCCTCTTCTCCCTCTTCCCCCCCCCTCCTCCACCGACACTACGGATGATACGTCTGGCAGCTCGGACACGGATGACATTACGGATATTACGGATATTCCCTTCTCTCCTCTGCGCCCCTTCTCGATGGTCACGTGGAATGCCGCCGCTCTTTTTGCTTCTGTCAGGTATGGAGGGGAGGTGGCGAGGGCTCGCTATCGTAAATTCTTGCAGTTGTGTGAACGTCATGACATTGTATGCATTCAGGAATGTCATGGGCATGAAGGGGATATCGCATGCCTGAAGCAGCAGTTGCGTGGGTGCCACATTGGTGCTACGATGTGTGCGTCGGCTGCTGCGGGGGGCACAGTTACCGTAATTAGTGCTGCGCTCGCTTCTCAGTTCTCTTCTATTCGGCGTCGTCCCTTGTGTGAGGGGCGGGTGCTTCTATCTCATTGTGTCGGTCCGCATGGTGCGCTATGTATCATCAATGTTCACATGCCTAACACGTGTCATGGTCACCAGCAGTATAGGCGAGTGCTCCACACGGTGTGTTGTGCGTTACCATCGGCAACGTCTTGTTTCAACCTCAGAGGTGGGGACTGGAATTTCGCGCTGGAGGAGGAGGGGAGGCAGTCGGATGATGGGCATTGGGAGGCTGGGGACAGATGGCACACCACATATTTTGGCACGAAGTGTGCACGTTGGGCCGAGCTCTACCAGCCTGATCCGACACGATACGGTTGGGGCAACGACGGCAGTTCTCATACGGGCCGCCTCGACCGAATATACACTGATCTTCCGTGTGCCCTCCTCACCGACCTCACCCTGCAGGCAAAGGTGTGGAGCCGACCGAAGCGGTATGAGCCGTCGGATCATCTTCCAGTCGCAGTCTCCTGTCAGGCTTTCAACCCCAAGGAGTCCTCGACGGCCCCAGTGTGGCTCAGCAAGACCCCCGTCTACAAAGATATTGTCTCGGAAGGCCTCCTACAGACCCCCACGGAGTGGTGTCCTCTTCGGCGGCTTGAAGCTGCAACATCGGTTATGCACGACGCTGTTAGGGCTGCCAAGCGCGCACTTGCACATAAACATGCTCGCACTCCTGAAGAACAGCATTTCTGGGCAATGCGTGCTGTGCGAGGGTGGCGTACAGGGAACTTTGACCTGGTACGCAGTGCGATCGGCGCGCCCCCGCATCTGTTGCAAATCTTTGATGTGGACCGTGAGGAGTGCACGGACTACGCTCGTCTTTGCGAATTTGCCAGGTCGTGCCATTACACTGTGTTGGAGGCCCAACTTAACCAGGCGGTTGCAACGACGACGGAGGGAGAGGAGGAGGAGGCTCGGCGGCTGCAGGCCATCTCGCGTGCCCGGTTTAAGATGCAGATATGGCGCAAGATGCGACGCCGTGTGCACCTCTCGTGCGTTCTTGCTGACGACGGCTCCCCATGTGCGACGGCGGAGGAGTCTGGCAACGCACTTGCTCGCTACTGGGAGGGGGTATTTGCTGCTCAGGAGGAGGATATGTCGGGGTGGGAGGAGTTCCTTGGGCACTGCCAGTCTGTTCGGCCTCTGAGTGAGGTGGCTCAGTGGAGGGTCGAGCGGGATGATTTTATCCGTGCCATTCGTGCAAAATCCAACGCGGCCCCTGGTCCTGATGGTATCCCTTACAGCTGTTGGCAGACTGACCCTGCCGCCAATCTGCTTTTTGATGTCTATGAGTACCTTTACGACACGAACAGCACAGATTTCCCTATTGACATGCAGCACGTCCTCCTCACCTTCCTACCCGAGGGTAGTCAGGACTCCGGCGTGGGCACAGCTGTTTGTCGTGACTCTAGCAAGACGCGGCCGTTGGCGCTAGCTGACACATCGTGCAAGGCGCTGTCTGCAGCGATGGGCTTGCCACTTGCCTCGGTTGCGAAGTCGACAGTTCATGCGATGCAGTCGGGAGGTGTCGGTGGGAGGAGTATCACATCTAACGTGGTGGAGGCTGAGGACTGGGGGCTATCTCAATGGCTTCGTGATAGGCCGCACTCGGCGCTCTTGCTCACCGACTTTGCGGCTGCGTTCCCTTCCCTCTTCGTCAGCTGGATTCTCACTGTCCTTAGTACCATGTCTGTTCCCACTCCCATCATCTGCTTCTTTGCCGCCCTATACACTGTCACTCTTTCTGGGCGGCGCCTGCAGCGCATCAAGATTGAACGAGGTGTACGACAGGGGGGCCCGACTAGCATGTGCCTCTTTGCGTTGGCCCTCGACCCGATTTTGCGCTGGCTTCTGCATAAAGGTAGCACACACATCGACAGAGGGCTAGGGTATGCGGATGATCTGCTGTTTGGGGTCTGTGATATCCATACTAGGCTGGTTCCTATTCTCGTGCTCCTGGGGGCCCTGGACAATGCTATTGGTCTTCGGCTTAACTACTCTAAGTGCCAACTGGTTCTTACGGGTGGGCAGGCGTGTGATGAGGTATCGGGTTGGCTTCAGGCTCTAGGGGCGCCCTTTGAGTTCCTTCAAGTTGGGCGTCACGCCCGCTACCTGGGGGTGGAAATCGGTCCCGACGGGGGAGCTCACGTTTGGAGGGAGGCCATCGACAAATTCCAACAGCGTGTACGTGCCCGTCGGAATCTTGGGCTCGGTCTTGCGATGACCATCGTCATGTTCACATCCACTTGCCTGTCTGTGCTTGGGTATCTTTTGCAGTTCTATGCCCCGACTCAAGAGGTGCACCATGTGTATAATGCATCTCTTCAGTTGCTCGCCGCAGCCCCGCGATATTTTTCTCTACCAAGATGCTCTGTGGTCTCAAGGAACTGGGACTGACCGCGGAGTTCCCAGCACTGGGACCGTACGCTCGCGCGGTGCAGTTGCGCGCGGCTATCGCATGCCCTGCGTTTGCTCAGGTTCAGGCGCGGCTGGAAGCCGCCACCTCGACGGAACGGATACGGAATGGGATGGAGGATGGGGTATGCATTGCTAGGACACTGACTGGGTGGTGGAGGGACTCTTTTGTGCGACAGATGTGCCTTGTGTGCAACGGCTGCCAGCAGATCGCTGAAGCGGTCCCGCGCGATTTCCCTAAGAAGAAGCTCCAGCGTCGGTTCCTGAAGGCCCTCATCGCTCGGGACCCCGTGGACCTCGCTGATTGTCCTGAAACTGGGCTCCTCCGCAGGATCTCCTCCTGGCTCCCTGCCCCCTGCCCCATCGAGGTTGCCCGCATGATCGGGAAAATCCGTTACACGACGAAACGTACGAAGATGTATATTGGGCTGGCTCCGTTGCGAATCGCATGCCGTGGTGTGCGTACTACTTCGCGTTTCCACACGACTTCTCGGGGTTGCGTCTTTGGGTGTGTGTCTGTGGTCCCTGGGGCGGACCTTGACGATATGCAACACTACATTGTATGCCCGCGTCTCCAGGAGATTGCAAGGCTCTGGCTGGGTGCGATAGTGGATTGTGCCGACACTATTCCGATCTCCTCCCTCCCCCTCCTTGTTGTGCACCCGTCTGTGGAAGCAGTGCTGTGCTGCGCGTCGTTTTGCGAAGCCTTTTTACACACTCACTCTCAGAAGAGGGTTGGCTGTGACGCCGACCCCGCGAGACTCTTCGAGGCGCGCATACGCCTCCACTGCAGGCGCCACCGCGCCCTGCAGACAGCCTGGACAAAGGTCGCCGCCGCGAGGCTCGCTGTGGGGCAATCAGCAGGCTAGCGGGGGAGGGGAAAAAATGATGAGTCTGCTGATGACGATGATGGTGATGAGTATGCCGATGATGCTGTTGATGATGATGATGATGATGATGATGGTGATGATGATGATTTCGGTGATGAGGATGATGATGATGATGATGACGATGATGACGACGACGATGCCGATGATGATGATGATAATGGTGATGGTGATGGTGATGATGCTGATGCTGATGCTGATGATGATGATGATGATGATGTTGCTGTTGCTGGTGATGATGCTGATGATGATGATGATGATGGTGATTATGATGGGGAGGAGGAGGTGATGATGATGATGTTGAGGATGATGATGATGATCATCATCATCATCATCATCATCATCAACAACAACATCATCAGCAGCAGCATCATGATGGTGATTATGATGGGGAGGAGGAGGAGGAGGAGGAGGAGGAGGAGGAGGAGGAGGAGGAGGAGGAGGAGGAGGAGGAGGAGGAGGAGGGGGGAGACAATGAGGAGGATGAGATGAGGAGTGGGAGATGGAGGAGGAGGGAGGGGGAGAATGAGAAGCCGCAGCACGTCCGAGGTCGAACTCGCACGCCGCTCCCCGGGCGGCAGCCGGCGGGGGGGGTGCGCGGGTGGGGGGGAGAAGGATACCCTCGGAGACACGGGGGCGCTGCGGCGGGAGATGGTGGCGGAAGAGGGGGCTGGGCGTTCCCACTCCTTCGCGGTCGGGGAGCGTGTCCGTGTCCTGCCTGCTGCTTTCCTGGCGCCATAGCGGGCGGGCCTCCGCGGGCGAGCAGGTGGCATACAGTCGGATTGAGGCACAAGATCGAGGTCGGTTCGGGGTTGGCACCCTAGTGGTCTTCGTGCTTGTTTGATGTTCTTGTGCATCCTGGCGAGGGTACCCTTGGACGTTCTGTGTGTTTTGGCCGGCGGAGGGTGCCACGCTGTTGAAGGATGTCCTCCTGTTTTAGGTCCGACTGTACGTGCAGCCACACAGGGGCCCAAAGAGAGCGGGGGGCCCGCAGGCTCCCGAACGCCCCCGAAAGTTCAGGAGGAAAGCCAACGTATCCGTATCCACGGCCTCGTGGGCCAGGCCCTTTGGGCCCCGACCTCGTGGACAGGAAGCGTTTTTGGCCGCGGCGTCCCCGTGCGGAACGTATTCGTGCGCCCGCGTGTTCGCGGGATGGCGCCCTGGATGCGAATGAGTCCACCGCTCTTGAGGGCGAGTAGGGGAGCGTTCCAACTTGCCCCCCGTGCCGGAGCCGCCCCGCCGGGCCAGGCAAGGGGGCGCTGACACATAATTAGGAGACCTTCCAAACGCTGGGGGTGTGCTTCCCCCGTCTTACATCGTTCGGTCGCAACTCTTCGGCCAAAAGGACAACAGAAACGCACGCAAGAAAGTGGACGTCAGGCAGGCAACATTTTCACACTTTTGCGAGACAGTCAGGCGCTGTTTGAGGCGAGCGGTGGGCTGCAGTAGATCGTAGCGCAGGCACGAAGCGAAAGAGCAACGGACGAGAGACAAGACCAAGGCGGAGCCCGATCACACCATGCAGGTCGGCGGGAGTGCCGTCGGGGCATGCAGCTGCGTACGAGCAGCGGGTCAGTTGCGCGAGATGGAAGGCCTCGTGTGGGGTTGAAGAACACCAGTATGTTGTCCCGGGACAAAGGGTGGAGTCGGGGGTGGACAGAACCCCCAACAGTGACACGTCGATTAGTGAATTGTCCGTTTTCGGTTCTCGAGAGGGCGCCGCGGCCGTTATTTTCCAGGCTTGCGCCCGCCAGGTTTGGGCCTCAGGTCGTTTTCACTAAACTACGTTTTACTAAAGGGAGGTCTGTCCATCCCCGATGGAGCTGCGGGAGGCTCAGAGAACCGTGCTTGAAAGGATGCCCCTGGTGCCAGGTGGATCGAAATCTGGGTAGCGTGCGAAGCGGACGACTCCGGCAAAGCTTGGTTGAGAGTAGCTGGCCTTGTAAGGGAAACTTTGAATGAAGTGGTCGACGGCACATTTGAGTTGGAAGCCCTTGGAGAATTGCCGTAGAACGCACGAGCGAGCTTTTCACATCATGCGTGCAGGACGAAGACTAGTAGGTTGGCCACTGGCCGATCTTGGTCTGGACGCCCCGAACTGGAAGCAAAAGGAAGCATGTCTCTTGGAAGCGTTGAAAAAGCGTCCTCGGCGTTTGGTCCTGGACCACCGACGGCGCGACGCCGTCCGTGGCCCGGGCCCCCAGCTGGGCCTCGGGCCCCCGCACAGCGAGGCCGATTCTGCAGCCCTGCGCGTGTTCCGGGAGGCCAGGAGGAGGAGGAGGAGGAGGAGGAGGAGGAGGAGGAGGAGGAGGAGGAGGAGGAGGAGGAGAAGAGGGCCCGAGGCTCGGGGGCGGAAAAGAGGGGGGTGATGACTGGGGGGGGGGGGGATATATCATGGGGGGGGCCAGGATTTTCCTCAGATCTCATGGCGCCTCTGCTTATTTCATTGCGTCCCTGGCCCCCCCGCTGGGCCGCACGCATGCCGCCGGTCACGATGTGCACCCCCCCCCCTCTTGGACACCCCCCTCTTGGCCGCTCCCAAGAGGCGCGCCCGCTGCGCTTCTCCGCCGCGTCGGAGGTCGGTGTGGGCCCCCCCCGGGGCCCCAGAACCCAGGGCATGGCAAGCCAGGGCTCTGCCAGATCCAGCTGGAGCCGAGGAAGAGTGGAGAATCTGTCGCCCCTCGGCTACAGATTTCTCGGGCTCTCTTGATGCCCTGGCCCACCAGCACGTCCCTGTTTATGTGGCCCTGACCTTTTCTTCTCGAAGAAAGAGCTGCACAAGCCTGGAGGCGAGCGAGTGGGGGAAGTGAGAAGGAGAAGGCCCTCTCAGAAGGCGGCGGGACTTCTCAGAAGCCCCCGCGCCTTCTGAGAGGTTCTTCGTGTCTTCGGGTAAGGCTCAGACAACTTCTCAGAAGGCCGGGGGACATCCGAGCCTTCCGAGGAGGCCTTCCCCTTCTCTTTTCCCCCCCTCGCTCGCCGCCGAAGAACTGTCGGGTAACCGCACGGCTTTGTGGGATTGGCGTTGGACCCCCCGCGCTCGCCGCCGAAAACTCTCGGGGAACCGCACGGATTTGTGGAATTGGCGTTGGACCCCCCTCGCTCGCCGCCGAAAAGCTGCCGGGGAACCGCACGGACTTGCGTTGGACCCCCCCTCGCTCGCCGCCTCCGGCACCCCGTCGTGTGGCCAGTGCCTCCTAGCCCATGGGGCTGCTGGAGGTACTCTTTCGGCCAGTGAGGTATCCCTCACTTAGGATGGTTCTGTCCTCCTCTGGGCCTTCTCTTGGGAAATGCTGAAAAAATGGTTTTCGTGATCGTGGAATTGTATGGTGTTTCGATGATTGTTTTCGTTTTTTTTGGTTTCCGTTCAAGCGCCGCATGGTCATAAATTGCATGTGCCAGAATCGCCCCCCAAATTAAAGGGTCAATAGGAAATGCCAGAATGGCACTGCGCTGCCAGTGAGGGACCCTCACTGCCAGCAGCGGTTTCCCAGCCGCCGCTGCTGTGCTCGCCAAGGCTGTGCGGGCGGTGAGCTGAAAAAAAAAAGCGCCCGGCGCCGCCCCCGGCGCGCTCCGCCCGCCGGGGCCCTGCGGGGGTGCCCCGCGCCGGCCGGGGCAGCCCCGCGCGATGCTCCGGCAGTTTCTGTTTGCTTCTTGTGCAGCGCACCACAGCTCCCCTCCATCCCCCAGCTTGATGATGATCCTCCCTCCTCCTCTCCCCCCTCCTCCTCCTCCTCCTCCTCCTCCTCCTCCTCCTCCTCCTCCTCCTCCTCATCCTCTCCTCTCCTCCTCCTCCTCCTCCTCCTCCTCCTCCTCCTCCTCCTCCTCCTCCTCCTCCTCCTCCTCCTCCTCCTCCTCCTCCTCCTCCCTCCTCCTCCTTCTCCCTCCTCCTCTCCTCCTCCTCCTCCTCCTCCTCCTCCTCCTCCTCCCTCTCCTCCCTCTCCTCCCTCCTCCTCTCCTCCTCCTCCTCCTCCTCCTCTCCTCCTCCCTCCTCCTCCTCCTCCTCCTCCTCCTCCTCCTCCTCCTCCTCCTCCTCCTCCTCCTCCTCCTCCTCCTCCTCCTCCTCCTCCTCTTCACCCACTTAGCTGGCGCCGCGTTTCACCCTCAATTTGGCGTCGTTGTTTGAGACTGTGCTCCTGCCTACGCACCGGACGGCGTATGGCTTGTGAGTGAGTGAGTGAGCGAACTTACTTTAGCCTTGATCGCCAGAAAGAATTCCGAGCACCAAGAAAGTACCGGCACTTCAGGGTTTTCACGTGTCGGGCCCTGGTAGGCGATATTATATCGACACCATTTCGTTACTTTTCTGGGCGCTCGAAATCATTTCTGGTGTGTGGTCCGTGGGAACAACATAATCCCAGCTCCCTAGAGGTCTGGACGCCCTCCTCGGGGATCGCCTTTTCAGTCCGAGTCGCGTTCTGACGGCCAGGGGCCCCGGTCAGGGTCCCCACCCGTCGGTTCGCGACGCGGGATGTCAGAGGGTACCTGAGCGACGCAAGCAAAAACATGGGATCGTCTGCGCCGACATCTGCGCGTAAACTGCTCGCGGAATGTCGCGCGTAAGCGCCCTCGCTTCCAGTGTGGCGTGCCGCGCTTGCGGCCCGCGTCAGCCACCGCGTAAGGTCGCCGTGCCGTTTCGCGTAAGACCCGTTTTGGATTGTCGCTCAGCGCCCACGCCCGTAGCCCCGTCGCTCAGCGCCCCCCCCGTTCTCCGCTCTGCGCCCACGCCCGCAGCCCCTCGCGCCTGGTCCGCGCGCGCGAGGAGGCGTGCAGGAGGAGGCTGTTCAGTGGCGAGGCGAGCGCGCTCGGCCCCACCCGCTACCCGCGCCGTGGGGAGGGGGAGGACGACAGAGGAGGAGGAGGAGGAGGAGGAGGAGGAGGAGGAGGAGGAGGAGGAGGAGGAGGAGGAGGAGGAGGAGGAGGAGGAGGAGGAGGAGGAGGAGGAGGAGGCGGAGGAGGAGGAGGAGGAGGAGGAGGAGGAGGAGGAGAGGGAGGAGGAGGAGGGAGGAGGAGGATGAGGAGCGTAAGGAGGAGGAGGAGAAGGAGGAGGAGGAGGAGGAGAGAGGAGGAGCCTGAGGAGGAGAGGAGAGGAGAGGAGGAGCAGCAGCAGCAGCAGGAGGTGGATGAAGAGGGGGGGGAGGAGAGGTGGGGGGAGGAGGAGGTGAGAGGAGGAGGAGGAGGGAGGAGGAGGAGGAGGAGGAGGAGGAGGAGGAGGAGGAGAGAAAGAATGTTGCTATGAAGGTACCACATCGTTCAGCATGCAGAACAACACCACTTCAACGAGTTCGGAGTAAGGGTCTTCAGAGGGGGCGAAACCTATCGAGGAGGAGGAAGAGGAGGAGGAGGAGGAGGAGGAGGAGGAGGAGGTGAACGTGAAAGTGAAAGGAGGAGGTGAGGAGCAGTAGGATGAGAAGGGATGGAGGGGGATGAGGAGGAGGAGGAGGAGGAGGAGGAGGAGGAGGAGGAGGAGGAGGAGGAGGAGGAGGTTCTGGCGTAACTGCGTTGAGCCAGCTCCTCTGCACGCGGCCCGCGGGTCTCTGCCCGCTGTGGTGCGCGGCGGGCCCCGCGCGCGGCGCGAGAGGCGGGGACGCCTCGGAGCGGGCGGCGGTCAGTTCAGGGGCGTTGACGGGACATCACCTTGTGAGGGCGTCCACGTTTTGGACACCCGAGATGGGCACGGAAAGCATGGGCACTATGCCCAACAACAAATGTTGTCCCAAGCCAACAGCGGCCGCTGTTGGGCAGGCGGCCTTCTGTCTCGAATGGACACAGGCCGCGGCTGCGTGGACAGCGAATCCTGTTGAAAATGAACAGGAATTGTTGTTGGGCATTGTACCCATTCTTTCAGTACCCATTTCGGGCGTCCAAACACGTGGGGCGCTCCAAAAAGGGCCTCGCTTTCGAGAGGTGAAGGAGTTGCCATCGCTTCCGCCCCAGAAAGGGCGGCGGAAGGGCAGCGGAAGCGAAGCGATGCCGCCTCGGTCGGCAGAGGCCTGCGGAAGGCGGCGGAAGCAACGGATGCGCCCCTCAAGAGATGAAAACGTTTTGGGGTTCAAGGTTTTTCGGAATCGGTCACATGCGTCCACTCCACCCCGCTCCCTCCTCTCCTCTTCCCTTCTCGAGCCCCAGACGGGAACATCTCCGAAGGTTGGGTACAGGTTCGTGGCCCAGGGCGATTCCCCGAGCTCAGCAGGCAGCTCAAGCGTCGTGCCGATTCTGGCACAGGATAGCTATCACCTCGTGCTTGGGTCCAGACTGGGCTTGGCCAGGATCAGGTCGGGGATGTCTCCGGATGTTCTCATCGCTTCTCGGTCAGCAGGAGGAGGAGGAGGAGGAGGAGGAGGAGGAGGACCAGTGTAAAACCAAGAGTCATCAACGATGTTGCAATTAACCCCCACAACTGTTCGCCTCCTGATGGATCAGCAGCTGCGCCTCGCCGGGCGCTCTCCAGCAGTGCCTATAGGTCGCCCCGATCGGCCGCCCGTGGCCCGAGCGGTGTCCTGAGAGCCTTGCGGCCGCGCCTCGTGTCCAGCAGGGACAGCACGTGTTTGGCAGTCTTCGACCTCCAGTGGCATGCACGGGCCTGGGGGCGGTGAAACAGCTATGCATTCGTGGTGAGAGCCAGTCTCCGGGAAGGGGTCCAGACCTCTGGGGAGCCACGTTGTGCAACAGGAAGCAGCGTCGAATGTGTGGGGGGGGGCATGGGCCCCCAACTTTCATCGCCGATCGGTGCTTTGCCCCCCCCCCCCACCAGGAAGGTTCGGCTTTGTCCCGACAGCACATTGCCCTCGATTTGTCGAGCCGTGTCGGGATGGTGAGGAGAAGGTGAATGAGGAATCGGAGGAGGAATGGATGAGTGGATGCCCTTCACGGTCAATTTTATCATCGAGTGAGCTGCTGTGTGAGGATGCGGAGGAGCGAAGGCATTCGTTCTCCTCTTGCTCCTCGACGTCGTCCTACTCCTCCTTTCCTCCTCCCTTCTCGAGCCCTAGACGGAACATCTCCGAAGGTCGGGTACAGGTCTTGGCACAGGGCGATTTCCCGAGCTCAGCAGGCAGCTCAAGCGTCGTGCCAATTCTTGTCCAGGATATCACCTTGTGATTGGGTCCATTCCACTCCGCCCCAGTCCCTCCTCGCGCTCCGAGGATCCCCAAGGCGGGCTCAGCACCACCCTGGTCCCCCGTGGCCCCCTGGCCCCCCTGAGCCACCCGAGGCCTTCCTACCTCTCCCCCCCTCCGTGCTCGCTTCTTCAGTTCAGGGGCGCCGACGGGGGCCGCCGCCTCCTCCTCGGGTCTCCGGGTACTTTCGGACGTCTTCGTCGCTTCGTGAAGGTCATCCTCACGTCTTGCGCCTCCCGCGGGGCGGAGCTCGAGCTCGGAAGACTGGGGGCCCAGACTGGGCTTGTCCAGGATCAGGTCGGGGAGGTCTCCGGATGTTCTCACCGCTTCTTGGATGCCTCCCTTCCAGCAGCTGCGCCTCGTGGAACGCGTGCCAGCCTCGCCTGCGCCTCGCCTGAGCCACCCGAGGCCTTCCTAGGGGGCCACATGCGAACCCTACCCCTACCCCCCACGGTCTCTGAGGGGGAGGGTGGGGTCCACTTCGTGCGGGAGCTCCCGAGCGAAGGGAACCCCACCCTCCCCCTCAGAAATCGGGGGTAGGGGAGGGGTAGGGTTCGCCTGTGGCCCCCTACCTTCTCCCCCCCCATCCGCGCTCCCTCCTCCTCGCGCGCTGCCCGGTCCTCCTCGTCTTGGGCCCCGCGGCCCCCGGAGCCCAGGCGCGGGGCCCGCAGGACGAGGACGCCTTCGTGCGGGGGACCGCGCAGTACCAGAAGGACAACCTGCCCAAGGACTCCCCAGCGGCAGGAGGCACGTCGGAGGCCTGCTGGTTGACCCCAGCACGAAGAGTGGCGGTGTGCCTCCACCGAGAGAGGTGCTCCCGATCCCCGCAGCGGTGCTGATGCTCGGGCTCCCTCACTGGCCGAACCATCCTCACCAGCACCAGCATCTGGCCCCGTGCGCTCCTTGCTGGTGCAGCTCTTCGGCCTCGCCGCCGGGGGAAAACAGGACAAGTCGGTGCCCGTTTCCAGGCCTCCAGGGGGGGGCACGCGGCCGGCACGCCAGCGCTCCTCCTCCTCCCCCTCCTCCTCCTCCTCCTCCTCCTCCTCCTCCTCCTCCTCCTACTCCTCCCCTCCTCCTCCACCTCCTCCTCCTCCTCCTCCTCCTCCTCCTCCCTCCTCCTCCTCCTCCTCCTCCTCCTCCTCCTCCCTCCTCCTCCTCCTCCCCCTCCTCCCCTCCTCCTCCTCCTCCTCCTCCTCCTCCTCCTCCTCCCTCCTCCTCCTCCTCCTCCTCCTCCTCCCTCCTCCTCCTCCTCCTCCTCATCCTCCTCCTACCTCCTCCTCCTCCTCCTCCCCATCCCTGCTCTTCCTCATCCTGACTTCTCCACAGAATCCTCCGAGGAGGCACGGCGACCTTTCCAGTTGCCAGGCGACCGAGGGCACGCCTGCGGAGGCCCCCACATGCGATGGGGGCTGGGCGGGCGCACGGGCAGCCGCATGCAACTCCGGGTGCCAAGCCGCCGTGTGGTTGCGTGCGCCCGAGGGGCGTGAGGAGGAGGAGGAGGAGGAGGAGGAGGAGGAGGAGGAGGAGGAGGAGGAGGAGGAGGAGGAGGAGGAGGAGGAGGAGAGGAGGAGGAGGAGGAGGAGGAGGAGGAGGAGGAGGAGAGGAGGAGGAGGAGGAGGAGGAGGAGGAGGAGGAGGAGGAGGAGGATTAGATAGAGGAGGAGGCTGAGGAGCAGAGAGGATGAAGATGAGGAGGAGGGACCAGGGAGAAGGAGGAGGACGAGGAGGAGGAGGAGGAGGAGGAGGAGAGCAGATATAGAGGAGTAGGCTGAGGAACAGAGAGGACGAAGAGGAGGAGGAGGAGGAGGAGGAGGAGGAGGAGGAGGAGGAGGATGAGGAGGAGGAGGGACCAGCGAGGAGGAGGAGGAGGAGGAGGAAGCGGAGGAGGAGGAGGCGAGCAGATAGAGGAGGAATTTGTGGAACAGAGAGGACGACGAGGAGAAGGAGGAGGAGGATGAGGAGGAGTAGGAGGAGGATGAGGAGGAGGAGGAGGAGTGACCTGGGAGGGAGGTATTGGTGTACGGTCCACGTGTTGCCATGCCGTCATGGGGCAGTATCGTGGTCTCGGTATGGTTGAGGGGGATGCGATGACGAAGGACGACGAGAAGTGCTGTAATGTCTTCCACATGAGCCTGGCGCGACTCTCAGAACGTTTCGTTTGTCTTCGCAAGGGATTCAAAACAGTTTAGAGCAATGCAAAGCAATGCAAGACAAAGCGCTGCTTGGCATTGCTTGGCATTGCTTGGAATCGTTGCTTGGGACAACGTTGTATTCCTTGGCATTGCTTGGTATTGCTTGGCATTGCGTGCCTTGTGTGACATTGCATGGCGTTGCTTGGCGTTGCTTGACTTTGCTTTGCGTTGCTTGGCACTGCGTGGCTTTGCGTGGCATTCCTTGGCATTGGCTTTGCATCGCATCGCATCACTTTGCGTTACCCGGCATTGGTTGGCATAGCTTGGCATTGCTTGGCGTTGCTTGGTGTTGCTTGACATTGCCTGGCACTGCAAGAACCAGGGGATCCGAGGAACGCGCTCATGGAACCCAGGGAACAAGAGCAGGGAACCCGAGAAAGAAAGGCTAGGACCGGGAGCGGCCAACCGAGAAAGGACGGGGGCACCCAAGGAACCAGACCAGGGAGCTTGAGCAGTGCCTAGGGAAGGACACCAAGACCAGGGAACCGAGCCAAGCCGGTGGCCGCCTCGGAATTGACACCCCGCACTCCACCGATTCCACAGACCCCCGACGTCGTGATTTGTTCGCAACGTCGGCACCCAGACCGAGACCCCCTCGCGTTGTGCAAAAATCACGACGGGAGGTTAGTTCCAGTTTTCTGCTTGCGGGGATCCTTACCGGGCCTCGGGACCGTCAAAAAACGACTTCGGATGAGAAACCTGTCCTGGGCAAGGGGTCCAGACCTCTGAGGGTCGATGTTGTGAAGAATCGCGACATCGGGGGTCTGGGGAGGTCTGGACCCCTTCCCCAAGTCCGGTTTGTCATCTGGAGTCGTCTTCTTGACGGTCCCGGGGCCTGGTCGGGGCCCCCATGGAGGCCGAAGATCACGAGACACCTCCCGTCGTGATTGCTTCACAACGCGGGGAGGTCTGGGCCTTTCCCAGGCAAGTGCGGTGGGGATGTTTTGCATAGCGTGCCGCTTCGCCGGATCTGGCCAACCGCGCTTCGGTGCGACGCGCTACCAACTTCCGGGTCCCAAAGCGTCTATGTCCCGCACTTTGCCCAGAATCCCGCCCCGCGGAGCGGGGCGACACGCTATCCGCTTACAGGGCATAGCGCATCGCCGGGGCCGCCGGGGCGACACGCTGAGAAAAGGTTCCCGCTCGCAAGAAGCCCCCGGGCAAATACGAATTTGGCAGTCAGGGTCAAAGGTTATGATGTCCCAACCTACTTCAACTTTGATCGCCAGAAAAAAATCGAGCACCAAGAAAGTACCGAAACTCAAGAGTTTTCACGTACTGGGCCCTGGGACACACGCGTTCGACATTGTTTCGACACTTTTCTGGGTGCTCGAAGTTATTTTTGAGATGTGGTCTTCAAGTACGATGGAAGCAACATAAGTCAAAGGATTTCCAGGGTGGGCGTTCCTTCCTCACCCCTGCCTCCATCCTTTCCATCGCTCCCGCCCTCCCTCCAGCATGCTTCCCCATCTCCCCGCCCCATCCATCGTGCTCTCTCTCTTTCCAGGGGCAGGGGGAGTTCTAGGGTGGTCGGGGATCTCTGCTGGACTCCCCGGGGTTCCAGGACAGGGTGGGGAGGGAGAGGCCTGTGTACGAGAAGTGGGGGCGTCCTGGGGGAGGATGCGGGCAGGGAGGAGACAGAGGAGGAGGAGGGCGAGGCTTGCGAGGATGTTGCACGCTCCAGGCTGCCGCCTCCTAGTTGGTCTAACTTCAAGACTTTGGGAGGATGCGGGGAAGGAGGGGAAGGGTGCTCCCCGCGCGCCAGGACGGGAGCCCCAGCACGAGCGACTTCTTCAAGGAGGTCGCAGGCAGTCCGCCGGCGTGGCGTCGCGTCGCCGGCCTGCTGCAGCGGCCACGTGTATCAACCAGTGGCGAGGCGTCTCGGCTTGTCTATAGGCCCACCAAAGAATGCTCCAAGAACCTTTCGTGGTTTGCACGACATGTTCTTAGAGCATGTCTTGCTGATATTGTCTTGATTTAATACATCTGGTTTCTGTTATGAGACCATGGTTTGTATCGTTCTAACCGTCTTGGGTTCTAAGAACATGTCCTGGTAGCCCTATAAGAATGCCGGGACGGTCGGTCCCTTGCTCAAGCGTAAGCATGTACAGTCAGCCCGCATAGTGAGGATGGGCAACCTTCTCACGGGTACCTTTGCATCCTTGCCCCATTCGTCCCATCCTTAGCGATGTTCGCTGGCCAGCCCCGTTCGGAAAACGTCAACATGAGCCATGTGTAAGCATGTACAGTCAGCCCGCGTAGTACGGATGGGCAACCTTCCCAAGGGTACCCTCGCATCGTTGTCCCATTCGGTCCATCCTTAGCGACTTTCGCTGGGCAGCCCCGCTCGGAAAACGTCAACATGGGTCTCGAAGGCCCCTGCATCTTTACCGCGCATCCTTATGATACGGATCGCCTGTATGCGACGACATCGAGAGAAACCAAGTGTTGCACGATACTTCGTATTAAAGACATGGGCAAGCACATGGAAGCAGGTGGAGCCACATGCATGCAAGCGCCAGTAACTATAGGCAGGGCTCTCTACGTCCATCAAAAGTTCAAGGATGTGAGAGCAAGAGTCAGCACGTGCAGACGTCTGAGAGCGTGATTGCACGATTCTTGGTATGCAACATGTGATGCGTTGCAAGCGTGCAGGCGCAAGGGAAGTCAAGACAACGATGCAGAGCGGCAATGCGCGCTTGCAGCTTGCATGCCTGAATTGTGCATCAGCGTTCTTGTTCAGTGTGTGTGGGTGCATTTGCATGTGTTTGTTTGTTTGGTGTGTGGATGTGTGTGTGTGTGTGTGTGTGCGTGCGTGTGTGTGTGTGTGTGTGTTTGTTCGCGCGCATTTCGCCCGCCACCCATCGTCATTAAAGAACGATGGCGTTTTCCATCTGTCTGTCTGTCTCTGTCTCTCTCTCTCTCTCTGTCTGTCTCTCTCCCTCTCTCTCTCTCCCTGTCTCGACATGCATCTGTAGAAATTTTCACGATGTGTAGATATTCTTATTACTACTATACGTCCTGTCGGAACGGGTTCGGAAGCATTGGCGGAAGGGGGGCGGAAGCCAGCATGCTAGGTTCAATGCGAGAGAGGTTGGTTGGTTGGTTGGTTGGCTGGTAGGCTTCCGCCATATGTATAATGCTGCTGCGCTCTCAAGGAGCAGCATTCAGAAGCGCTGCATTCATCGCCAGTGTCAATGCAGCGCTCTTGACCGACATTGTTTCGACAGTGACAGCCTTGTGCTTGCATTTTCTTTTCAAATGCATAGAAATATATTTAGCGAACTCCGAGTTTACGATGATGTGTAATGAGCGTTGTACGGAATACAGATTGTGATGTGTTTCGATGTGTTCATTGCAGAGAATTGAACGCATGATACTGTACGTGTTCATGTAAATGCATATGGGCGCAAGCACGGGGTGGCGGAAGGTTTCTGGAAGGACTGCGGAAGCAAACCGTCGGCATCAATTATGGTGGCGGAAGTTCGCGGAAGGTCGGCAGAGGGATGCGGATGTAATGCAAGATATGAACAGACAATCAGTTATAGAGTTTCCGAAACATGTCACATTGGTGCATCCCTCATTACTTCTACCGATATCACACTCTGTCTACCTTCATCCCACTCTACAGGTCTCTCGTGAATGTCTTCTGGTCTACCGTCAGCCCACTCTGCCGTGCGACATGTTCCATTCACATTGCACTTCGCGGCATGCTGGCCATATTGCACGCAGTCTCTCTTAAGCCAGCGGTGCATGATATCCACAGGTTTCTTTCTAAGCTTGATGTTGAACTTACAAGCGGCAGCTTGGTTGTACGTTGGACGCGAGGCCTACGCGTACTGGAAGCAGATGTGGACCAGAATTCGGAGGATGCCATTGGATGAACTCTGCTTTTGAATTTGGGTGTCGTCTCCATAAGCTATCGTTACGTCCGTGCTCATATTCTTTGGCATGCGTCGATGCTCGGATCGATGCTTGGGCAAGACTCTTCTCGTGTGTTGCTTCAGTCTGGGCCGCTCCCAGAAGGGATCCTGCCCCTCAAGTGATTGGCACCCCACGCTTCGTCAGGTTGTCCCACCGGCATGTACGCGTTCGTCGCCTCGCTGTCGCGCATACGTCGTCGATGTTTTCGGTCATGTGCGCGCGCGTGGCGGGAACGCTACTCGTCGGCAACACGCTCATGATGAGGTTCCGAGCGCGCCTGGCATGTTCATCGCTGTGCTGTGTGGCGATTTGGTGTGGCCATGGGGACAGAAGCTGGTGTGGCGTGATGGACCCTTGGCGCGGCTACGGCTTTGGATCCTCCGACGCACGGCGGGAGGCTGCGCAGCTCGAGAGTATCGCACCAGATGAGATTCGGCCATCCGGCCGAGCGAATACACAATCGTGCCGCGCAAGCGGCGCCGCCGCACGTTTTCGGACGTCTGTGTCCGTTCGCATTGACGCAGGAATGGGGGAACATCCTTGGGAGCGAAGAGGAGGACACTCCAGATTTCACCATCAAGGGGGTGCGGTCTGATCTGGGAGGGGGTCAGATTGGAGCTGTCTTGTAGGCTTCCGATGGGTCTGGGCAAAAGGAAGCCCTTCCATGGCTGGTTTGGGGGGGATCTAGAATTGCCCGTCTGGGAGGGTTGTGACCCCCTCCCAGTGACTGCGAAATCTGGAGTGCAGTCGGACCGAGGCATAAGATCGATGTCGGCTGGAGGGTACCCTCGTGTTCTTAATGCCTGTTGGATGTTCTTGTGCAGCCTGGGGAGGGCACCCCTGGATGTTCTGTGTGCTTTTTGGCTTGCGGATGGTTCTCCCGTTCTTGAGGGATGTCATATGGCCGAAGTCCGACTGTATACAGTGGAGGCCCATGCCAAGCAAAGAATGGAATGGAGGCCCATGCCAAGAAACACCCTGCTTGCCGCCAGGGTGCCCTGGGTGTCTTGGGTGTCGACGGCCTTGCGATGGAAAACGTGGCGTTCCCACACCAGGCCCATGCCAAGCAAAGAATGGAATGGAGGCCCATGCCAAGAAACACCCTGCTTGCCGCCAGGGTGCCCTGGGTGTCTTGGGTGTCGACGGCCTTGCGATGGAAAGCGTGGCGTTCCCACACCAAAAATCAATGGAAGTCCTGGCGTCTCAGGGTTGGGCTTTTTGTGGAAGGTTTCTGGTGATCGGGCCCCTACTGTATACGTTGTGCCTGTTCGGAGGAGGCCACCGTGCTTCGCCACGGCCGCCCACCGCGCTCTGGCCCTGCGCGCCCGGCTGCTGCTGCCCGTCCGGCTGCTCATCGTCGAACTATTCGGCGTCTGAGCGTCCCTCCTTCCTCTCGGCCGTCCCCCTCCCCTCGTTGCTCGCCGGCCAGCTCGCCAGTCCGTGCCCTGGCTTCACGCCGGGACGGCTTGCGCCGCCCCGCCGCCGACGAGAAGCGCTCGGAGGAGGCCGTGGGGGCCCCAGGGCGTCCCAGAGATGCTCCCGGAGGTCTCCCGGAGCGGCCCTGGGCCGCCCAGGGGTCGGGGGTGGACAGAACCCCCACCGGTGACACGTCGATTCGTGAATCGTCCGTTTTCGGTTCTCGAGAAGGAAGGCGCCGCGGCCGTTTTTTTCAGGCGTGCGCCCGCCAGGTTTGGGGCCTCAGGTCGTTTTCACTAAACCGCGTTGTGCTAAAGGGAGGTCTGTCCATCCCTGAAGGGGGGGGGCTCTCGGGAGGCTCAGCTGGGAGGCCCTGGTCGGGGGCCGTCCGGGCCGTCCGGGCCCGCGGGGGGGGCTCCGCGGGCGGAGCTCTCCGCGGAGGTCGCGCTTTCTCCGCGCGTCGGAGGACGCGTACGTGCTCGCAGCCCCCCTCGCGCTGCGAGAGCAAAAATCGCGACGGGAGGCTTCTCGCCACGTTCGGCCTCCGGGGGTCCTTAATTACCGGGCCGCGGGGCCGTCGACGAACGATGTGGGATGAGAGGGCCGGTCCCGGGCACAGGGGTCCAGACCTCTGGGGGTCGACGTCGTGGGGAAAAATCGCGACGTCGGGGGTCTGGCATGGAAGGGCGATGGACGGGTGGGCAGCGAGGGCTGCCGAAAGGGGGCCCCTTAGGGCCCCGCTGAAGAGGCCCTAGGGGGAGCTTTTGAGGCCCACGGGGCCCCTGAATAGGGGAACAAAAAGTGGCATAAACATAAAAACTCGGAGGTCCGCGCGGATTTCTCGGATCGGCGCTGGGGCCCCCCGGCGGCGCCTCCGGCGCCGCCCCTGGCGCGCTCCGCGCGCCAGGGAGGTGGCCCCAGCGCCGATCCGAGAAATCCGCGCGGACCTCCGAGTTTTTCTATGTTTATGTTTATGCCACTTTTTGTTCCCCTACTGGAGGGCCTTTTGGGGGCCCTTGAGGGCATCTGCCCCCCCCCTTCAACGATTGCCCCCCCATGAGCCCCAAAGCTGCCCCCATTAGTCGCGAGTCCAAAAGCGTGGCCGGCCGCGGGTGTGGATCCCTTCCCCCTCCGCCTCCGCCTCCTCCTCCTCCTCCTCCTCCTCCTCCTCCTCCGCCTCCCTCCTCCTCCTCCTCCTCCTCCTCCCCCTCCTCCTCCTAGGGACCTGCTCTTCCTCCCGAGTCGTGTTCTCGGGCGGCCCTGGGCCCAGCGGGGGCCCCCAGGGGCCAGGCATGGCAAAGAATAGGCAGAGCGATTGCGCGATGCCTCTGCGCGGCGCGAGGGCGCCAGGGAAGCGCCGTCTTCGGGGCGTCCGGTGCCGCTCTTGTTCTAGGCCTCCTACAAGCCTCGCCAAAAGTATCCAGAAATGGAAGTTGAAATCTTGGAGCACGATGCTGTCGAGCACTTGTCAGAAACCGCGTTCTTCAATGCTGAGAGGGTGGGGCCGATTTTTGGACAACACCGCGTCCGAGTCAACGGGAATCCGTCAGCATTGGAGTAGCGCTGACCCCACAATCACCGAATTCAGAGGTCTTCTGTTTATGTTTGACGAGGCTTGTAAATGGGGTCGGAGTAGATGGCGTCGGAGGATCGCGCCGCATCGCCGATGCATCACCGATGCGGCTCGATGTGGATCCCCGATTTGCTCCACGTCGACGTCGCCGATGAACCGCCAACATCGACGATGCGTCGCCGATGCATTGGCGATGCATCGCCGATGGATCGGTGATGCATCGGCGATATGGCGCGATCCTCCAACCGCATTTACTCGGACCGCTTCTACTTGTGCGGGGGAAGACAAGTAGAACATCAGCTGCTCCGCCCCCGAGGACGCCTGGTCCCAGGGCGGCTAGGAAGTCTATGCCCCGACGGGGGCAGCTCGGGGCTGAGGCTCGAGGGTGGATCACGCAGCGAGAACCGGAGAGGCCGTCGAACGAGGAACGATTGACACGGGGGTGGGGTCCAGGATCTCGAAAGAGAGGAAACGGCATAAGCTGAAACTGTTGGCGCTCCGCGCGGGTTTCTTGGATCGGCGCTGGGCCCCTTCTGGCGGCGCCTCCGGCGCCGCCCCTGTTGGCGCTCCGCGCGGGTTTCTTGGATCGGCGCTGGGCCCCTCCTGGCGGCGCTTCCGGCGCCGCCCCTGGCGCGCTCCGCGAGCCAGGGAGGGGGGATCCAGCGCAGATCCAAGAAATCCGCGCGGAACGCAAAAAGTTTTATGGTTATGCCGCTGTTTCTTCTCCTAGGATCGCCCCCCTCGATCGGAGCCAGCAGGCGCACCTGATTGTTCGTCATCTCGTCCTCCTCCTCCTCCTCCCCCTCCTCCTACTCCTCCTCCTCCTCCTCCTCCTCCTCCTCCTCCCTCCCCTCCTCCACCTCCCTCCTCCCCCCCTCCTCCTCCCTCCTCCCCCCTCCCTCCTCCCTGCTCCCTGCTCCCTGCTCCTGCTGCTCTCCTCCTCAGATGGCACTATATAGCGCCATACGACTCCTCCCCCTCCTCCTTCCCCCCTCCTCCTCCCCCTCTTCCTCTCCTCCTCCTCCTCCTCATCCTCATCCTCATCATCATATCATCATCATCATCATCATCATCATCATCATCATCATCATCATCATCATCATCATCATCATCATCATCATCATCATCATCATCATCATCATCATCATCATCATCATCATCATCATCATCATCATCCTCTGGCATTGCTCCATACGATGCGATCATCAGTGCGCTTGTCGCAGCGTGGCCTCCCCCTGTCTCGCGTGCTCGATGCCCCGGGGCGCCTGCAGTGCGCAGACGATGGCCACCCAACCATGACGACGTGCACCACGGGAGGGGGAGGAAGGAGGAGGAGGAGGAGGAGGAGGAGGAGGAGGAGGAGGAGGAGGAGGAGGAGGAAGAGGAGGAGCAGCAGCAGCCACAGGAGGATCAGGTCGAGGACGGGGCGACGCTGGACGAGGGCATTCCAGGGAGATGCAGACGTGACGAGCACAGCAGGACCAGGCCGAGGACGAGGAGAAGCTGTGGGGCACTCCAGGAAGAGGAGAACGCGAGGAGCACAAGGAGCAAGTGGAGATGCGCGAGCAGCACCAGCGGAGCGCGTGCCGCACGCCCGGGACCCCTTTGTTTGGAGCCGAAGTAATCCTCCCTCCTCCCTCCTCCTCCTCCTCCTCCTCCTCCTCCTCCTCCTCCTCTCCTCCTCCTCCTCCTCTCCTCCTCCTCCTCCTCCTCCTCCTCCTCCTCCTCCTCCTCCTCTCCTCCTCCTCCTCCTCCTCCTCCTCCTCCTCCTCCTCCTCCTCTTCTCCTCCTCCTCCTCCTTCTCCTCTTTCTCCTCCTCCTCCTAGTCGAGGACAGCGTCTTTCAGTCGATGTGCGTCTACATGGAGGCCAAGGGCCAGTTCTTCAACTACCTCCGCTCCGAGGAGGAGCTCACGGGCGAGCGCGAGACGCAGGCCTGAGCGGCCAAGAGAGAGTTGGGGAGGAGGAGGAGGAGGAGGAGGAGGAGGAGGAGGAGGAGGAGGAGGAGGAGGAGGAGGAGGAGGAGGAGGAGGAGGAGGGAGGAGAAGGAGGAGGAGGAGGAGGAGGAGGAGGAGGAGTAGGAGGAGTGTCCCAGCCATGGTCAGCAGAGCAGGACGTCGGGGGGCCGAATGACTTGCGGGGAGGAGCATCCGCAGCAGGAGCCGCAAGGTGAGGAGCACCGCAGCAGGATGAGCGTCAGCAGCAGGAGCAGGAGCAGCACGCGGGATGCTGCCTCCGGGACGCCTGGGCCGCGCCACGCCTGCTGCCGCGCTGGCGCGCCGCCCTCGAGCGCGTCGTGCAGTACGCGAGCGCCGACATTGACTTGTTGGCGCTCGGCTGCACGCCGTCCGCCGCCGCGGCCAGGGTGGCTTACGGCCGCGTGATGCCGGCGTGAGCAGCAGCGGGTATTGTAGCATTGTAGCAGGAAGTGCGCGTGTCCGCCAGCGGTGTATCAGCAGGAGCAGCAGAAGCCAGACGAGCACCAGCAGCAGCATCGGCTGCAGGAGCAGCGCCACTGTCAGAAGCAAGCAGCGGCAGGAGCAGCAGCTGCAACAGCAGCAGAGCTTTGGCATCCCTTCTGCTCTCATAGACGCTCACTCATCAGCCCTTTCTCCTCTCCCTCGTCTTCCTCCTGCTCCTCTCCCCCCTCCCTCTTTCGCAAGCCTCCCGTCCAACGAAGCAAAGCGACATGCCATCGGCTTGCAAGGCACAGCGTGCCGCAGAGGCCTCCTCCGCGACACGCTAAGCAAGTATTCCTCACTGTAGCCGGGCGACCCACAGACAAGCTCTGGAAGATTGTATGCGCAGTGCAGATTTGAGCATGTTTTGAATGTGGCGTTCGCGTCGCCAGTCCGTGGCCACGTGAGGAGAGGAGGACGGAGGGGGGAGGACGGAGGGGAAGGGGGCGAAGAGGAGAATGATGGGAAGCGGGGCGAGAGCATTCTCCCAGATCCACTTTTCCTACCGCCTCCCTCGGAGGATCTCTGGACACTTCAAAACATCTTCGAACATCGGTGACGAAATTGACAACGACAAGGACGACGACCACGATGGACGATGACGACGACGACAAGGACGACGATGATGACGACAGGGACGATGACGACGACAAGGACGACGATGACGACGACAGGGACGACGACGACGACGACGACGACGCCGGCACCGACGACATCGACGACGGCATCGACGACGGCATCGACGGCGGCGCGCGCCCCGCCCCGCCCCACACAGGCCGCCGAGCGCGAGGCCCAGGCGGCCGAGGCGGAGCGGCGGGAGAAGGCGAGGGTCAAGGCCGCCGCGACGCGGCCGCCCCGCACTGCCGGCCTTGGGTGGCGCCGCCGCCGCCGCCGCCCGCGGCGACGGCGGCGGCGAGCGGGGTGGCGGGTGCGCTCCTTTCGGTGCCGATGCGCCTCCCTGCCCCGTGCCGCGGCCTCTCCTGCCGAGCTCCGCCCTCCGACCAATTGCCCTTTCCTCCTGCCCCGGTTCCCTCCGGTCCCGCTCTTTCCCCCGCTCCTTTCTCCTCCTCCTCGTCCGTTCCTTTCCTCATTGTTCTCCCTCCTCCTCCTCCTCCTCCTCCTCCTCCTCCTCCTCCTCCTCCTCCTCCTCCTCCTCGTCCTCCTCCCTCGGCGCTGCCGCTGGCGACGGCAACGACGACCACGACTGGGAGAACTGGGAGGAGGACGAGGACCAGAGTGAGCCCAAGATTCATCAACGATGCTGAAATACGGTCGGCCCGGGGTACAAGATCGAGGTCGGTTCTGGGAGGTACCCTCGTGTTCTTCATGCTCTTCGGATGTCATTGTGCCTCCTGGTGGAGGGAAGCCTCGAAGGTTCCTCAGTTCTGCCAGGCGGAGCATCTCATGTTCTTGAAGGATGTGTTTCCGTCCCAGGTCCGACCGTACACACCATCCCGCCCCAAGACCAGCCTCTCACGTCCCCACGCGCGTGCTACCTCACTACAGGAAGCTTCCCCTTGGAAGGCCAGCGCCACACGAGAGCCCTGCTGCGAAAAGGAGCTGGCTTCCGTCCCTCCTTAGGGAAGCAAGGCACGCGAGCAGATACGCTCGTCCCCCCCCCCGCGGCGTGTGTCCAGCGAGATGCCCGCGTTGAAATCGCATCTGAGACTTTTGGGGCGCAAGTTTGCGCGTCTTGGTCATGGCTTCCATGGAAGTCCCAAGCGAGGACCCCATGTTGAACAGGGGGTGCCTTCAAGCCGTGCTAGCTGCTTCATCTGTTCGGGTGTCCGGTCTTGAAGTCGTTCGCGAGAAGCCCGATGCTCAACGAAGGAGCCGTCCTCCATCCGTGTAGCGGGTGTAAGTCAACATTTGATGCGCATCCGAGTGGCGCTGTGGGAAATAAGCGTGGTGCAAAGAGGGACGCGCAATCCAGCCTTGCAGCCGCAAGTTTTCAGAACAACTGTGCGCGGTGCTCAGGCGAGAGTTCCATGTTGACAACGACCACTCCTGCATTCTTGCACCTGCTGCGAGCATTCATGACGAACGTGCGCGGTGCTGAGGCGAGAGCCCCCTTCGGATCCCTCCTCCACCCGCGCAGCTGTGGCGGCCTCCAGGCCTCAGCACGTGGTGAGGAAGTCTGTTGGCGAAACGCCCGGCCCCGCCTGCCTATCGGAACGCCCAGGGGGCGGCGCGGGAGCCCCTTACAAGGGCATGATATGGAGGAGGATGTGGGGGAGTGGGGGGCAGGGTGGAAGACGTGGAGGGGTGGAGTGGAGTGGAGTGTGAAGTGGAGTG
>CAUYUJ010016349.1:776814-792273 GCA_963575745.1 Prorocentrum cordatum
TCCATGGGGAGCGCACACACACAGACACAATTAATCGCCGACTCCCATGCAAAAAAGGGAAAATATGGGAAGTGGGCAGAAGACGAAGACCCAGAAGATATGGGAAGAATGTGGGGGATCCTGGGATTTGTGTTTATTGATGTGTGTATCCCCAGGGTCCTTCAGTCCAGACTTCCTCCGCCGCGAGCTGCCCGTGGCAAGGTGCCCGGAGCCTCTCGCCCTCACCCTGAAAGACTGGCTCTTCACCGCGGGGTTATCTTCTGATGCCTCCGCGGGCTTCCCAGAGATCCAGCGTATTGCAAAAATCACGACAGAGGTCTTTCGCCTTTCGTTCTCGCCGGGCCTCAGGACCGTCCACAAGAACGACTCAGGACGAAAAGTCGGTCCTCGGGAATGGGTCGAGACTTCTGGGGGCCTCGTGTTGAAAAAATCACGACATCGGATTTGTGGGTTTCGGATTCCCAACGTCAGGAATGACCGTTCTGTCGCGAGCTTTGGCAGGCGCTTGCTCGCCCCCACTGCCCGAGCTCCCCCCTGCAGACCAGGCCGTTTCGAGAATCAGGGGAATTGGGGAATACACCCCTGGGGGGCTGCTCGGAAGCACTGCGTATCGAGGATGAGGCGCGCCCCCCCATCGCACATATCCCCGGGTTTTGCCCCAGTTCGTTTATCGTCTGGTCGAGGAGTCACGCAGCGTCGGGGCCTGGGGTCGCCATGGCCCCCGTTCATTTTTGCCGTGGCGCTCGAGGTACCCAGACATCCCGACGTCGTGAGACTCTCCGGAGCTCTGGACCCCTTTCCAGGGACCGGCCCTGCTCGGGGGCTGAAAACAGGGGGGTGATGACTAGGGCGGGGTGGATATCATGGCGGGGGCCATGATATTTCCCCAGATGTTATGGCGCCTCTTCTTATTTCATTACGTCCCTGGCCCCCCCGCTGGGCCGCGCACATGCCGCCGGCCATGATTTGCACCCCCCCCTCTTGGACACCCCCCTCTTGGCCGCTCCCGACCTGCATCCCGACTCGTTTTTTGATCCTCCCGCGGCCCAGTGAGGGCCCCCCCGAGGCCGAAACTTGCGAGACTCCCCCCGCCGCGACTTGTTCGCAGCGCGGAGATGCCAGGGCGTCGGGCCGTGCCTCGGGCCTCCGTCGGCCGATCGGGGCGACCTGGGCCCCCCCGGGAAGGCTCTCGACGAGGCGCAGGCGCTGCAAGGCACCCAGCGGCGCGAGCAAGGCACTCGGAGCCGCAGGGACCTTCACCACCCACCAAACCACCCCAACCCAACCCGAAGGCTAAGATTTGCCCTCCATTTCCAGTGGGGGGGGGTCGCGGAACATCGAAAAAACACGTATGGAACCCTTACCCCCCCCAACCCGAAATTCGGGTCTTCGGGTTGGGTTGGGGTGGTCTGGTAGGTAGTCAGACCTCCAGGAGGCGACGAGAACGCCCGCAGGCACTGAGAACCGAACAGGAGTAGGAGGAGGCGGCCAAAAGAGGCTCCGACCCTGTTCCCAGGGGCAGTCTACCGCCCCGGACCCATTTTTTGGATGATCACCGGCCCCGGGGGCAAAAATCGACGGAGAACGCCCAGTCTGAACAAGAAGGCATCGTCGGAGATTTGGGTATGGGTCCCGTTCGCAGCCAGTTTGGGCCAGGCCTCGGGGTGGTGTCGCCGGCGCGCCCGAAGGCACCGCCGCGCCATTCGGCTGCGCGCAAGAGTGACCCTTACCCTGGCCTGCGCGCTGAGACTTGCCCCCCCCCCCCCCCCCCTCCCCGCTGCCCCAAAGAGCAGCGCACCAAAGGTCACTCCTGCCCAAGGTCACTCCTACGCGCAGCCGTGCCATGCGACAAGGGTCTCCCTGAAGACCCAAGAGGGAGCATCGTACGCGTCCCTCCGCAGCCCGTTTGAGGCCCAGGTTGAGGAGGGGGAGGAGGAGGAGCTGGAGGAGGAGGAGGAGGAGGATGAGGAGGAGGAGGAGGGAGGATGAGGAGGTAGGAGGAGGAGGAGGAAGGAGAGGAGTGGTGGAGGAGGAGGAGGAGGAGGAGGAGGAGCGAGGAGGAGGAGGGGGTGAGAAGGAGGAGGAGGAGGAGGAGAGGGGACGAAGGAGGAGGAGGAGGAGAGGAGGAGGAGGAGGAGGAGGAGGAGGAGAGAGGAGGGAGGAGGAGAGGGAGGAGGAGGAGGTAGGACGACGACGAGGAGGAGGCGGAGAGGAGGAGGAGGATGAGGAGGAGGAGCGGACGAGGAGGAGGAGGAGGAGGAGGAGGAGGAGGAGGCAGGAGGAGGAGGAGGAGGAGGAGGAGAGGAGGAGGAGAGGGAGAGAGGAGGAGGAGGAGGAGGAGGAGGAGGAGGAGGAGGCAGGAGGAGGAGGAGGAGGAGGAGGAAGGGAGGAGGAAAAGGAGGAGGAGGAGGAGGAGGAGGAGAAGAGGAGGAAAAGGAGAGGAAAAGGAGGAGGAAAGGAGGAGGGAGGAAAGGAGGAGGAGGAGGAGGAGCAGAAAGCTGGATACTGGAGGGGCAGCAGGATTAGCAGCAGGAGCAGAGGGCAGCAGGCGAGCGGCAGGAGCAGCAGCAGGAGCAGGAGCATGAGGAGCAGGAGGTGGTGTAATCAGGAGGCGGAGGACGAGAAAAAACATAACGAGGCGGCGGTGGAGGAGGAGGAGAAGGAGGAGGAGGAGGAGGAGACGGACGAGTCGGCGGTGGAGGAGGACGAGGAGGAGGAGGAGGAGGACAAGGAGGAGCAGGAGGAGGAGGAGGAGGAGGAGGAGGAGGAGGAGGAGGAGGAGAGGAGGAGGAGGAGGAGGAGGAGGAGAGGGAGGAGGTGGTGGGAGGAGGAGGAGGAGGAGGAGGAGGAGGAGGAGGAGGAGGAGGAGGAGGAGGAGGAGGAGGCGTGCGCCCCCTCCGCAGCCAGCCTGGGCCCAGGCCTCGAGGTGATGTCGCCGTCGCGCCCCGAGGCGCCGCCGCGCCATGCGGCCCCCGGGGGCCCATGCCGTCCCGCTGGCCGCGGCCGCGCTGGCGGGGAGTCTGCGCGGCGCGCTCGCGCTGGGCCCCTCGGATTTGCCGGCGACCAAGGTGCTGCTCAGCTCTCTTATCTTTTTCCTCCTCCTCCTCCTCCTCTCCTCCTCCTCCTCCTCTCCTCATCCTTCCTCCTCCTCCTCCTCCTCCCCCATTCCTACACCTTATAGATAACTTCTCCCTGTCGCACCCCGAGGCCAGTTTTTAGGACGGGCCGGGCGTTTCGCCTGAGACTTGCTCCCCATGTATGACTCTGAAGCTTCAGCAGTGACAACCGTTTCACAGATAGAGGGCGGGTGATTTTCAACATGTGGCTCTCGCCTTAGCGCCGCGCACATTTGTTTCAAAGATGTGCAAGAGTTTCACTGATTGAGGGTGGGTGGTTTTCAACTTGTGGCTCTTGCATTTGTGCCGCGTGAATTCGTTTAAACATTTGCAAGAGTTTCACGGATTGAGGGCGGGTGGTTTCCAAATTGTGGTTCTCGCCTTAGCGCCGCGCGCATTCGTTTTATAGATCTGCAAGAGCTTCACGGATTGAGGGCGGTTCCTTTTCAAAATGTGGCTCTCGCCTGAACGCCGCGCACGTTCGTTCTTAACATTTGAAAGATTTTCACTGGTTCCCATGGTCAACGTACCAGAAATAGTGTTTGGAAGGATTCAGGTTTATGCGGACGCAACACTTATGTTGATTCTCTGTGTTGAAGTCCCAAGAATGGCGTTCTGGTACGGTTCTGGATCGTCAAGATGCAGCAGTCAGGTTGACACGTGAGGTTGAAGTCCAGAGAACAATGTTTTGGCACGCTTCAGGATCTTCAAATGTTGTCTTCCAGCGAGGCAGTTCCCTCAATGAGAATGAACCGTTGTAGGGGCCTGTGAAGAGGGAGCTTGGAGGGAGGGTTAATTCCAACATCGTTGATGACTCTTGGGTTTCCAGTGATCCTCCTCCTCCTCCCCCTCCTCCCCCTCCTCCTCCTCCTCCTCCTCCTCCTCCTCTTTGTCCTCCTCCTCCTCATCCGATCAGCACCATCATCATCACCACCACCATCAACACCATCATCACCATCATCGTCATCGTCATCATCGCCATCGTCATCCTCATCATCTTCAGCATCATCAGCATGGTCATCAGTATCATCACCATCGTCATCACCATCGTGATCATCGTCGTCATCATCATCAGGTTCAGCGTCATCACCATCAGCCTGAAGCTTAGAAGCTGGCAGCCGTTTCATAGATGGAGGGCGGGTCGCTTCCAACATGTGGCTCTCGCCTTAGCGCCGCGCACATTCGTCGTCCACATGTGCCACAGCTTCACGGATTTAGGGCGGGTCGTTTCCAAGGTGTGGCTCTCGCTTTAGCGCCGCGAAGACGAGTTTCTCAAGCTTCACAGGAGCTCCCAAGGATGAAGTGCGGGTCGGTTTCAATATGTGGCTCCCGCCTTAGCGCCGCGCACACTCGTCTTCACGATGAGGGCGGGCCGTTTTCACGCTGTGGTTTTCGCTTCAGCACCGCCCGAATTTGTTTTGGCACGTGTAAGAGTTTCATGAATTGTGGGCGGTTCCTTTCCAATCTGTGGTTTTCGCCAGGGCGCCGCACGCATTCTTTCAACGAGCTACGGCTTGCAAGCGCTTCACGGATGGAGGGCGGCTCGTGTTCATAACGTGGTTCTCGCCTCAGCGCCGCGTACATTCGTTCTGACCATCGCAAGAGTTTCTCCGATTCAAATGGTTAACCTTCAACCAATGGGGTCCAGTGCGGTTCAGGATTGTCCGGGCGCGCCAGTTACGTTGATTCTGGGCCTTGAAGTCTCAGGACTGGCGTTCTCGTACGAGTCAGGATCGTCAGGACGCAACAGTCAAGTTGATTCGTGGCGTTCAAGTCCTGGTAGCGGTGTTTGGGCACGCGTCAGGATTTTCACACGGTCCTCTCCCAACGGGGCCTTCAGTGGATGTGAATCTTTGTATGAAACATTTGGAGAGGGAGCCTGTAGTTAGGGTGTATCCCAATATCGTTGATGAGTCTTGGCTTTGCACTGGTTCTCTCCCTCCTGTTCCGCCTTCCTCCACTCTCTCCATCCACTCCTCCTCCCTTCTCTCCACGGCCCACTCCTGCTCCTCCTCCTCCTCCTCCTCCTCCTCCTCCTCCTCCTCTCCTCCTCCTCCTCCTCCTCCTTCCTCTCCTCCTCCCACACCACCTCCTCGTCCTCCTCTCCCTCCTCCTCCTCATCCTCGTCCTCCTCCTCTCCCTCCTCGTCCTCCTCCTCGTCCTCCTCCTCCTCCTCCTCCCTCCTCCTCTTCCTCCTCCTCCTCCTCCTCTCCTCCTTCCCTCTCTGTACCCACTTCTCCTCTCCTCCTCTCCTCTCTCCACCCACTCCTCCTCCTCCGTCTCCTTCCCCTCCCCCTCCCCTCTCGACACCCACTCCTCCTCCCCGTCTTCCTCTTCTTCCTCCTCCTCCTCCACCTACTCAGATATCCTCCTCCACCTCCCTCCTGGGGGGTGGGAATGGGAAGGGCGGTCCGAGAAGCACTCAAAGCCAGCGGGGCCCGGGCAGGAACAGACCGCAGCGGGCCGAGGTGCCAAACCGCGGTGTGCGCCTCTGTTGAACAAAAACGTACCCATGCTTGAGCTACTTGCAAGACGCGGGGACCCCAGGCGTGCATCTAAAACCTAGTGGCTTCAAACTAGCGACGAGAGTCCATTTGCTGCGCAACAGATCAAGGCGGACAGCCCAGACGGACGCCTAAGGCGACGATCGGGTCTGCTAGAGCAACTGGGGCGCAGGTCGCAATAGAAGGTTTGCCCCGCAAGGTATTTGTTGTGTCGTCCTTCTCCTCCTCGTCCTCCTCCTCCTCCTCCTCCTGCGATCTGCGATTTGACGGCCTCAGCCTGGCCTTCTCCCCCTCCTTTCCCTTCCCGTCAGAGCTCGGCGTTACATCCTTTTCACATTGGGCGTTCTCGCCCCACTTCGGGCCCTGTGCCATCACATATCGATCTGATTTGAGAAAAGTAGAAGAGAGGTGGGGTCTTGGTCTCTGGTAGTATTTTCCGCGGTGTTGCATTTGTTTCGCCACGTCGGATCTCAGGGTCTGTACTTCAAAGATGCGTCCCTGAGGGATGGGGGCCTCAGGGCGATGGGCCTCAATCGGTGCAAGTCAAAATGGGACCCTTCCTATCCTTAGAGGCCCCACCACTCAGGGGCCCATCTTTGAACCGCCGATCCTTCTCCCCACCCACTCCTCCTCTTCCTCCTCCTCCTCCTCCTCCTCCTCCTCCTCCTCCTCCTTGTACTCCTCCTCCCTCCTCCCTCCTCCCCCTCCTCCTCCTCCTCCTCCTCCTCCTCCTCATACTCCTCCTCCTACTCCTCCTCCGTCCTCGGGGGCCTTCGGGCGCTCTCGTCGCTTTTTCAAAAATGGTCTTCTCGCCTCCGGGTGCCCGTCCAGCACACGTGCGCCCCGTCGAATTCTTACTTGCCCATGTCGTCCCGATCGATCGGCCGCCGAAGGCTTGAGTTATGGTTAAGTCGGGCGTGTCCCTCGACAGGCGGAAGAATTCAAAATAGTAAGTAGCTAGTCTGGGGACGATTTTCCGATTATTCTTTGCTCTTTAAAAATATGTCTTCGTTGGTGTTTATTCTTCCTAAAAAAAATCCGCCTGTCCGAGGACATGCCCGACCTAAAGTTACTGCCCGAAGCCCAGACATCTTCGCGTCGTGAAGAATAGCGGCGTCGAGCAACAGGCATCTGCGAATGGCTCTGATCAGGCAAACTCCCGCTTCCGAGGGGCCCCGCCAGGGCCTTGGGGCCGTCAGAAGTCCACTCGGCATGAGAAGGCGGCCCCTGGGAAGGGGCCCAGACCTCTGGAGCAGCGTTCGTGAGAAAAGCACTGCAACGCTGGATGTCTGGGCCGTGGGCGTCTGGCTGACCCAAGGGAGGGTCTGGCGAAAGAGGGCGGTGCAGCAGGTTTGGAGCAATCGATCGGCGGGGTTGCAATCGAACTGGGGCGTGCAGTACATCCGGGTGCGCAAATGCATTGCTGGATTCTCGCGTGCACTACGCTAGCCGCAGTACAATGCGATACGATTGTCCGGCGCAGTACCTTTGCAGTACCATTGCCCAAAATCTATGTATTGAACCACCCCCTTTCAGCTGGACCCTCGTTCGGGTCAACCACAGGGCGGCTGCCACAACAGCTACAACAGCTACAACATATTTGCACCCTTACCTTTGCTCGTGCGGCTGCTCATCCTCATCGCCTCCTCTGCGTTCCAGCTCCAGTTGCCCTCCACTGCATGTCTCCCTCGTACGCGTACTCGAACCCATTCTCCTACTCATGCATCTGCTCGCTCTCCCACGCCAATCCCCACAGAAGGCACTTCTCCTAGTCCAAGTGCTAATGCACCTGCCACTCCCATATCTACTCCAACTCCCACTTTCACTGCGCCAGTCGTGCAACTTCTAATCTTTCGTGCGCACTCCTCGTTGTCACACTCTGGTTCCCACTCTGCAGCGCACCCCTTAACCTGCTCAACCTGACCTTGGGCCTGCCGACACCGCGTCCGGGGACTCCGCCAGCATATGGCGTCGAGCCCCAAACTGGCGCTCTGAATCACAGAGGTCCCCCCGAAAGTGAACCCGAGGCTCCCCCATGAGGCCTGGCGGGCGCTCCGCGAGATTCTGGCGCGAGCCCCAACTCGAGTCGCATGACTGAGCGCACCGTCACCACGAACGATACGATCGCACCGCAGACTTTGTTTCGAGAACCTGCTGGTCGGCCCCAGATCGGCTGGCCAGCACTCCTGCGTTGAGGCGGTGTCAACGAGAGAACACTGATCACGATCGTGTCGGCTGACTACTTCGCAACTGCTCCGCCCACCTCTGAGCTTCTTCAGTGACGCAAGACGGAGGATGAGAAAAAGGAGGAGGAGGAGAAAGACGGCGACGACCCCGAACGGAAGGTACAGGCGCTCGTGATAAACGCCTTTCCATCAGCCAGAAGCGCTTGAAAGTGAGAACATATTCAGTAACCAAATTAAGAAGGTATTCGAAGGGGGGGGTAATCCCAACAAGCCAAAGGTATGTCCTTCAGCAGATGTAGAACCGCAAGCATTCCTACACATGGCTGCTTGGGCAAAGGTACGACTATCTGTGTGTGCACCCACATTCGAAAATGAGGACCACGGGCGCCAACGGATTCTTTTATTGCCGGGAAACACAGTGATGTTCGCCAAGGCTGCAGAGAGGATGTTTGTTGGACGCTCGTAGCCCACTGAACCTGATACGGGCCGTGTCCAGGACGACCTGGAAGGAGCAGACACTGACAATTTTGAAACGCGGGCATCTGGAATATTCTTGGAATTGGGGATACAGTGGAGGCCCATGCCAAGAAACACCCTGCTTGCCTCCAGGGTGCCCTGGGATTCTTGAGTTCCGATGGTCTTGCCATGGAAAAGCGTGACGTGCCCATACCAAAGAAAGCACTGGGCGTCCTGGGGCCTCAGGGTTGGGTTTTGCTGTGGGCGGTGTCCTGTGGGCTGGCCTCCACTGTCTCTCGGCATGCTGCCCCGTGCTGATTGACAGCCCGGAAGCTCTGCAGGCATGGGAAGGGGGGGGGGATGCAGCAGCACGACGGAGGGAGGGCTGGGCGAGGAGGGGCATGGGGGGGGGGGGCGGGAGGGAGGGAGTCAGGAGGGGAAGAGACACACACACACACACACACACACACACACACACACACACACACACACACACACACACACACACACACACACACACACACACACACACACAGACACCATGATTCGTCGACTCCCAGGGAAAGATGGGACCACATGGGCAGGGGGGGGGACGAAACCCATACAATATGGAACCCACATGTATATACATATATATATATATATGTATGGGCAGTGGGGGGGAGACGAAAACCTATAACATATGGAACCCGCATGTGTGTGTATATATATATATATATATATGGAATCCTGGGATGTGTGATTATTTATTTAATCGCTTCGCTCATTCCGCCGGCCCTGGAGCGCTATTTGGGGCCTCTTGGGGCCGTCTTGGGGGCTTCTTCGGGGCTTCTTGGGAGCGTCTTGGGGCTCCCTGGTGGCGTATTGGGCTCCCCTGGGGCCTCTTGGGGGGCTCTTGGGGGCCCCTTGGGGCGGGAGGGGGGGTAGTCGATTGCAGCCCCCCCTCGGAGGCCACGATCCTCGTGAGGGGTGGCGAAAAATGGCCTCCCCCCTGGGGATCGCCCGGGGGTCAGCCGGGGATCGGCCGGGGTACTTTTCGTCCGGGGCCCCTCAGGGGCCGCCCCGCGCGCGCGAATTAGAAATATTGTTAAGTAGAAACCAGAGAACTTAGCACGCCTCTGGCCCGTGGGGCCGGCGAATTTATGTGTGTGTCCCTGGGCCCCGTCAGGGAGGGGGGGGGGGGCGGAGCGGGAGCACGAGGAGGCGGAGCGGGAGCACGAGGAGGCAGGCAGGGAGGCGGAGTGGGAGCACGAGGAGGAAGGGTGGGATGAGAGGGAGGGGGTTTTGGGGGAGAAAGGGCAAGTGCAGGAGGAGGGGAGCGTCATTCTCTCCCTCCCCTCTCCTCCCTCCTCTCTGCTTCCTCCTCTCCCCTCCTCTCGCCATCCTGCCTGCTCATTCCCCCACTTGCCGACGCATGCGAGGTCTGGCTCGATCGGCACCTCTTCAACATGACGCTGAAGACCACGAAGCTCCCGGGCGGAGCAAAGGTCACAGAGCCCTCCCTAGTTGTTAACACTAGCGCTAGGGGCGTTCTTTTGGTTTCCATGGTTCGTGCGTGATTCGGCCACTACGTTTCAAACGCTGCACCCCATGAAAGGGGCGTCAAGCAGGCGGAAGTGTGTCACCAGAAAGCGCGTGAAGCACGCCATGGAAGCGGACAGCAAAAGGGGCAGGTGGGCGACGGGCCGATTCTGGACGCGAGAACGTAACAGAAAGTGCGCCCAACGTCAAAAACGTCGATCTTCTCTTTGACAGAGCTAAATAGGTGCGAGCCCCGAGGGGGGCACTCCAATTGAAAAACAATGAGCACCGGAGGGGGGGAAATTCATAATGGCAATCCAGCAGAAGTCGAAACTCAACAACGACAATCCGCACCGCGGAACCCCACCACAGCCACGCACCCAAGGACCACTCCGTTCTCCTCCCGACACCCTCCCCAGTCAGGAGTCACTGGCCGAAGTCTTGGCCGACCGCAATCACACATGCGGCGTTCCAAAGAGGGCCTCGCCTTCGAGGATCGAAGGAGTTGCCGTCTCTTCCTCGGCGGAAGGCGGCGGAAGGTCGGCGGAAGTAAAACGAGGCCGCCTCCGTCGGCGGGAGCTGGCGGAAGGCGGCGGAAGGCGGCGGAAGTAAAAGATGCGCCCCGAGGAGATGACAGCGTTTTTGGGTTCAGTGTTTCCGAAATCGCCCATACAGGGATGTCGTGGCCGGCATTTCGGGGGGACCGCGCCGATCGTGGCCAGACTTGTGCCAGATGTCGTGTCCCCCACCCTCGCCTCTGCGAGCAGCGCCGACGTTGAGGACGCCTGACCGCGCGCAGGCGGACTTGTGCAAAGGTTCGATCCCTTGGCATCGCTCGGATGTGGTGTGCACCGTTTCTCGGCGAGGACCTTCGAGGAGCATCTCGCACCATCGAGCCCCAACAAAACAGGCACGGGACCGCAAAGTGCACGGGAACGGACGTCCGAGCGACGGCAAGGTGCTCGTTTCTTATGCATTGTTTTGCCGATCGGCGTGCGCCCTCGCACCCCCCTCCCCCCCCTCCGTGGAGTAGATCTTGGCTGTGTTTGGCGCCTGCTTCCAGCAGGTGCAGCCTCCCCCGCATGACGCCCTGTTGCAAGCAGCCGCGTCGAGCAGAGGTCCGGAGCCGCCCCCCCCTCCCCCCTCCCCTCCCTCCCGCCCAGGGCCGAAACGCCAAATCAGAACGCGTTGACTCGGGAAGTCAGTTTCACTGACTTCCTGAGTCAACGCCTTCTGATCGGGTAACTTATATAACCCGATAACGCATCGGGCTGTCATCCTCCCACCCCCTTCCCCCAACACGACACTTGTTCTCCTCACTGGCAGCCAGCGGCAAAGTCCAGGCCTCCCGCCGCCCACGCGGCGCGCGGCGAAGGTCTGGATGGCCTCGGAGGACAAGGCCGCCGAGCAGGGGCTGGCGTGGCCGCCGCCGGCGTGGCCCACGCTGTGCTTCCTGGGCCGCGCCCGCCACCCCGCGCGGCCAGAGCAGAGCAGCTGCAGTCCCAGTCCCCGTAGGCCCATGGCCCCCTCGCGTTTTGTTATTCTCTATGTACTATTATCCTCCTTATTGTTATCATTATCAGCTTTATTATTATTTTTAAGATTATCAATCTTATGTTATACAAATATGTAGCAAGAGAGAGGGAGAGAGAGAGAGAGAGAACAACAAACAACTGTAGGCTTTCTCTGTATCCCGCCTCGGGGGGCCCTCGGTGGGCCCCCGGACCGTCCAAAAAACGATTCGCAGCCACGAGCAGAGGGGGGGTAGGGGGATGGGGGTGGGCGTCTGAGAAGCACCCCTGCTTCTTAGAAGGCGCGGGCCTCCTCTGTAGATGCAAGGCCGGCGCCTCCTAAGAAGCAGACTCCTTCTAAGAAGCCTTCCCCCCTCCCCCTACCCTTATGATGTTCCAACCTAGTTTAGCCTTGACTACCAGAAAGAATTCCGTGCACCAAGAAAGTCCCGAGACTTCAGGGTTTTCACTTGTCGGGCCCTGGGAGGCGATACTCGTTCGACACCGCTTCGACACCTTTCTGGGTGCTCGAATTATCTCTGGGTGACGAGTATCGCCTCCCAGGGCCCGGCACATGAAAACCCGGAAGTCTCGGGACTTTCTTGGTGCACGACATTCTTTCTGGTAGTCAAGGCTAAAGTAGGTTGGAACATCAGAACCTGGGTGATGGGGGCCTGAGGATACGTAAATCGGGCCTGTCCCTCTACAGGAGGAATAGTCAAAAAAGGTAGGAAATAATCGGGGGACCATCTTTTGCGCATTTAAAAAATCATTTTGGGATATGTTTTGACTCTCTTGCAGTTTTTCCTCGAAGATCGGCCTGTATGGGGACAGGCCCGACTTAAGCCTGAGGGTAGAGATCGAAGAAGGACAAAGGGCAGAACCATGAACTTTTGGCGCCCAGGGCGGATTTCTTGGATCCGCGCTGGGGGCCCCCGGGCGGCGCCTCCAGCGCCACCCCGGGGGGGGGGGTCCAGCGCAGATCCAAGAAATCCGCGCGGAGCGCCACAAGTTTATGTTTATGTTGTTTTTTGTCTCCACTGAGGGATGGGGACCTAAGGACAGAAAGGGATCGAAGGGCCAAGGGTCGATGTACGTTGCTCGAGGCACGCCTTTCTTATGGCACCACCCGAGTGTCAGGTCGTCATGATTCCCGAGTGCAGGTTCTCAGGGCACCCCCAGGACATCACCTTGAATTACCGAGTGTCAGGTTTCGAGGATCGAGGCTTCGCGGCACCTGGAGTGGAGCTGAGACCTCCGGGGGCCCCTGCCGTGAGAAGAACAGGCGTCTGAGATCTGGGAAGGACGGGTGTGTGTGTGGGGGTGAGGTGGAGGACCCAGACATGCGACGGCGTGATTGTGTCGCAACGTGGCTCCCTGGAGGGGACCGGCTTCTGATTCCGGGTCGTTTTTCGGGGACAGCCTCAAGTCGGGACTGTTTTTGTCTCCCGCCGTGGCGGCCTCCTCCAGGCTTCTGCTTGGGGGCGTGCAACCAGGGGCGCTGAGGGCTAGAGTGCAGACGTCGGATACAGGAGCATGCTGGGTTCAGACGGGGCTATGTTTTTCGGGCCGCTTCTGAGATCTAGGTCGGTCGAGAAACTTGTTCGTGGCCGAGACTCGCCGTGGCCAGAAAAGCACCCTCGTTCCTGTTTCAGCGCCCACTGTTATGGTAGCGCGATGATGCTCCAGGGTCGAGGATAGGGGGTTGGGGGCATGCCTGTTGTGCCTCTGGCCTCTGTGGGACCTCCAGGGGCATCCCCGGACTTCGGAGACCTCATGGGCAGAGAAGCAGCACGGCTGCAGCGACAGGCACCCCCATAGACCCGATGTCGTGATTTTTTCAATACGGGGTCCCCGGAAGCCTCGATCAGCTCCCGAGGACCGGTTTTTCATCCTGAGTCGTTTTGTTGACGGCCCTGGGGCCCAGCGGGGACCCCTAGAGGCCGAAAACTGCGAGACACCTCCGTCTTGATTTTTTCAATGCGCACGGTCTCTGAGGCAGCAGCACGGCTGCAGCGCCAGGCACCCTCAGAGGCCCTCCTCGTGGGGCCGGACACATGTGGCGTCGGCATGCTCCTGGGAGGGCCGCGCGGACTTCCCGGGCCGGCGCTGTCAACCCCGCTTCCCCGACGCCGCGATTGCTTCACAACGTCGACCCCCAGGGGTCTGGGCCCCTTCCCCTGAGCTTCCAGGAGGGCCAAAACATAGCACCAGGACCTTGACGTTTCAATTACTGTCGAGGTTTCAAGCAATCCAGATAACTAGGTCTACAGGTCTGGAGGGCTCTTTCTGTAGCACTCTGGACGGTCCTGGTCCCCGGGGCCGTCTTCCCATCCCGAGTCGTTTCTGGACGGCGCCTCCCTACTTCAAGAGTCGGGCGGTTTTCCTTCTTCCCTCCTCGTCAGGGGGTGGGCGGAGTTCCCGTTTCATGTTTCATGTTTCTACCCACTTTTTCCGACCGGCGTGTAAAGGAGGTCACACGCGAACATTACCCCTACCTCCCACGACTTCTGAGGGGGAGGGTGGGGTTCACTTCGTTCGGGAGCTCCCGAGCAAAGTGAACCCCACCCTCCCTCTCAGAAATCGTGGGGGGGAGGGGCAGGGTTCGCATGTGGCCCCCTAACTAAGCAGAGGTTCGGAGCCAGATCCCCCCTCCCGCCCCCCTTCCGCCCAATATCGAGACGCCGAATAAGATAACGTTCACTTGCTGGGAGTTGGATCTCCCAGGGCCCTCTGTACGAGGCCGGGGTGCCGTCAGCATAGGGATTGGCGGTGAGCACCTTCGCAGGCGACTTCTCGCGCCCAATGCCCGACCCCCCCCCCCTGAGCAAAGCTAGCCGCTTAGGCGAGAGTGCAAGCTTAGGAGTACACCCGCGGCGGGGCGGTAAATTCGGACGCACCCCCATCAAGTTTGAAAGCCCCCCCTTTGTCAGAGTGAGGGGGCCGAACGGTCATTCACTGTCCCTGGGTGCGTGGCTGAAGTGGAATTCCGCGGTGCGGATTCTCGTTGTTGTTGTTGTTTGTTGTTGTTTGTTGTTGGTGGTGGTCGGTGGTGGTGGTGGTGGTGGTGGTGGTGGTGTTGTGTGTTTGTTGTTTGGTTGGTTTTGTTGTTGTTGTTGTTGTTGTTTGTTGTTGGTGTGTGTGTTGTGTTGTTGATTGTTGGCTCTGTTGTTGTGTTGTTTTGTGTTGTGCGGTTTGTTGTTTTTGTCGTCGCCCACCCTGACAACCGCCCCGCGACCCACACCCCGCGACCCCCCCCGCGCCCACCCCGCGACCCAACCCGCGACCCCAAAAACCCCGCGACCCTACGCGCGCCCCCTGCGACCCACCCCGCGACCCACCCGCGACCACCCGCGACCCACCCCGCGACCCACCCCGCGACCACCCCGCGAACCCTGCCCGCGGCCCCGCCCCCGCGACCCACCCCGCGACCCACCCGCGACCCACCCGCGACCCACCCGCGACCCACCCGCGACCTACCCCGCGACCCACCCGCGACGCACCCCCGACCCAAACCACGTTCAAGGTACAAACAACAATTTTCGGCGCCTGCGGCGGGCTTTTTTTGCATTCCTTCCAGGTGGAGAGCCCGCGACCCACCCCGTGACCAACTCGCGACCAACCCGCGACCCAAACCACGTTCAGGGTACAAACCACATTTTTCGGCGCCTGCGGCGGGCATCTTTTGCATTCGTTAAGGAGAGACCGCGGCCCACCCGCGACCACGTTCAGGGTACAAACCAATTTTTTCGGCGCCTGCGGCGGGCATCTTTTGCATTCGTTCCCGGTGGAGAACCCGCGGCCCACCCGCGACCCAAACCACGCTAAGTGTACAAGCCACATTTTTTTAGCGCCTGCGGCGGGCTGCTTTTGCATTCCTTCCAGGTGGAGGTGGAGAGCCCGCGACCCACCCGCGACCTGAACCACGTTCACTGAACAAACCAATGCTGGGAGGACGATGATGGAGGCCGATGAAGGGGAGGACGACAATGGGAGGACGATGATGAAAGGACGAGGGGGGGAGAGGGAGGACGAGGAAGAAGAGGAGGAGGACGAGGTGGAGGAGGAGGATGACGATGACGATGAGGACGAGGACGAGGACGAGGAGGAGGAGGAGGAGGAGGAGGAGGAGGAGGAGAGCGCCATCGACAGGGAAGGTGGGGGC
>CAUYUJ010016349.1:792373-814873 GCA_963575745.1 Prorocentrum cordatum
GGAGGAGGAGGATTGTGCTAGGATTGTGCTACTTAGGACTTACGCAGATGGATAGCACTACGCAAGCCGCCTTCGCCGTGCAAGTTTAGACTTACAGGGGCTTCCCTATGGATGGATGGCGGCCCTCCCACAAACGCCTCAGTCGACCCTTGGCCGTCCGAGCTCGGGCGGGCCAATAGCCCTCCTTCACACGGTTCGTCCACTTACACTGAGCGTAGGAAGAGCATCGCCTGTAGAAAACAAAATCGGGGCACAACACGAGATGGTGTCGTTGCCCCTGTGCCTTAAGGATGCGTGCTTGTCGGGCTTTGAATTCGATGGCATATTCGGAGGAGGAGGAGGAGGGGAGGAGGAGGAGGCAGGAGGAGGAGGGGGAGTAGGAGGAGGAGGAGGAGGAGGAGGGGGAGGAGGAGGAGGAGGAGGAGGAGGAGGAGGAGGAGGAGGAGGAGGAGGAGGAGGAAGATCTCAGGACCTTTGTCGCGGTCCCTCTCCTGGCGTCGCCCCGGAGGCGAGCTGACCACCGCCGTGCCCCTCGCCGGCGGGGGTGCCGCGCCCGGCGGCGGCGGGGAGGGCGCGGCGGGCGCCGAGGACTCCTTCGAGGCGCCGTGCGCGCCGCTGCACGAGCTGCTGCTCGCCGCGCTGCCCGCGGCGCTGGGGCTCCAGGGGGGCCTGCCCGAGAGGCCGCCGGGCGGCCTTCGGGGATTTTCGCCGCGTTCGGCTTCCGAGGGCCGTCGCCGGGCCGACGGGGCCGCCAAAGAATGACTGAAGGCGAGAAGCGGGTCCCAGGGAACGGGTCGAGAGCCCCGGGGGGTCGACGGCACGAAGAATCATGACGTCTGGGGTTTGGGGTGCCCACGGGGGTCGTCGCCACGGTAGGTTCGCGCCGTGTCGACTGGCAGCGACACCGCCGCCTGCGTCCAGCGTGGGGCGCCGCCTGCGACCCAGAATCGGTGGATGCTGAAGGATCTGACGTTTCGGAAGGGGCCGATCGTTCAAGGTTGAACGACCCACGCGGTGTCAGAAACCAACGCCAAAGTCGGCACGGCACGAACCTGCCGCACGCAGTGCGGGCCCGGAATTTCAAAGGGAGCCCCCCCCATCCTATCTTCGGGAGGGGGGGGGGGGGAAACGGCGCTCCCACGGAGCTGCGGCGGCGATGGAGCTGCGGCGTTTCAGTTTGGGCTGCCTGCGATGATTCGCGTACTGTCGACACACGTGGCGTCGGCGATCTTCGTTTGCTATCCTTGGGCCCGCAGGCTTATCCTGTGTGACCCTGAAATTCTCAGTTGCTTTATGTAGCCTTAAGTCGGGCATGTCCCTCTACAGGAGGCATATTCAAAAATAGTCATATATAGTCTGGGGACAATGTTTTAACTGTTTTTGGAAATCTTTGAATCTGCTTTGACTGTGTTTCAACCGTCGTCCAACATCCGCCTGTAGGAGGACATGCCCGACCTGACTGTAGCCCTCCCCTTCTATTCTCGCGCCGCGAAACAAATCACGACGGGTGTTCTCTGACGTCCTCGTCGCGCCTCCGGGTGCTTCTGCCAGCAGCTGCGCCTCGTGGAGAGCGCTCTCCGATGCTGCCTGGATCGTCTGAGCCTCCTCCTCCTTCTCCTCCTCCTCCTCCTCCTCCTCCTCCTCCTCCTCCTCCTCCTCCTCCTCCCCCTCCTCCTCCTCCCCCTCCCCCTCCTCTTCCGCTCGGGCGCGGCCCACGGCTGTGCTCGCCTGAGCCATGGCCCGAAAAAGCCGCCCATCCCCGCGTGGTGCCTCTGCCAGCAGCTGCGCCTCGTCGAGAGTGTTCTCCGATGCTGCCTGGATCGTCCCGATCGCCTGTTGGACGCCTGAGCCATGGCAACGAAAAAGCCGCCCATCCGCGCGTGGTGACAATACAGTGAGCGGCTTGAGTAAGGAACACTTACTTTTCAAAAGGGGCTCGGTCGTTCCTTAGATTGTACATGCGTGATTTGCAGTTCCTTATGCGTTATTTGTTATTTGTCGTTCCTTATGCGCTATTCCTTGGGGTAAAAAGGGGCTTCGTTCCTTATTTCTCGTTCCTTAGGTCAATTCCCCGACTGTAATCACGACGGGGGGGAGGTTGTGGCCACCGCCGGCTTCCGGGGGCAGCCGCTGGGCCCCCCGTGGGCCGTCAAGAGACCAATCGGCACACGGGGAGCCAGTCCAAAAACCGTCTGAGCCTCTCCTCCCCCCCCTTCTCGAGCCTTCCTCCAATAATCCTACTCCTCCTCCTCTCCTCCCTCTCTCCTCCCCCCTCCCTTTACTCCTCCTCCTCCTCCTCCTACTCCTCCTCCTCTCCCCCTCCTCCTCCTCCTCCTCCCTCCCCTACCTCCTCATCCCCTCTCCTCACTCCCCTCCTCTCTCCTCCTCCTCCTCTCCTCCCTCCTCCTCCTCCTCCTCCTCCTCCATCCTCCCCCTCCCCCTCCCCCTCCCCCTCCTCCTCCGCTCGGGCGCGGCCCACGGCTGTGCTCGCCTGAGCCATGGCCCGAAACAGCCGCCCATCCCCGCGCCGTGACAGTGATCACGACGGGAGGGGGGGTGTGGCCACCGCCGGCTTCCGGGGGCAGCCGCGGGGCCCCGTGGGCCGTCAAGAAACGGCTCGGTACTCCAGATGTCGTAATAAAGGGAGGGGGGTCTCATTTCGGGGGGGTCTCTTCCAGGCTATCTTGGAGGGCCTGGGGGGTCTGGGGACGATGTTTTGGAGGGTTCTCCCAAGGGGGAGGTCTGAAATGGCTTGTCTTGGAGGGTCCAGACCCCCCCCTTTAATTACGAAATCTGGAGTACATGAGGAGCCAGTCCCAAGGGAAGAGGGTCCAGGCCTCTTGCGGGGGTGGGGGGGGCGGGGGCGCGCGCCGTGGAGGAGCCACGGCGTCGGGGGTCTCTCGGGCGGGGGCCAGGACGAGGAGGAGTCCGGTCCATGAGCGCTTCGGAGCGCGCTCGGGTGTTCTCGGACGGGTCCAGGCCTCTGCGGGGGGGGCGGGCGCGCGCCGTGGAGGAGCCACGGCGTCGGGGGGTCTCTCGGGCGGGGCCAGGACGAAGAGGAGTCCGGTCCATGAGCGCTTCGGAGCGCGCTCGGGTGTTCTCGGACGGGTCCAGGCCTCGGCGGGGGGGGGGCGGGGGCGCGCCGTGGAGGAGCCACGGCGTCGGGGGTGTTCTCGGGCGGGGCCAGGACGAGGAGAAGTCCGGTCCATGAGCGCTTCGGAGCGCGCTCTCGGAGCGTTGCGGCACGCTCCGGGAGCGCCGCGGCGCCCGAGAGATCTTCCAGAGCCACCGGATTCCAGAGATTGAGGATTTATCCTCACTCTCGGCGGCGAGCGAGGTGAGTAAGTGAGAAGGGGAAGGCCTTCTCAGAAGAGGGTGGGACTTCTCAGAAGCCTTCGCGCCTTCTAGCAGGTTTTTCTGTGTCTTCGAGAACAGCCCAAAGCAATTCTCAGAAGGCCGGGGAACTTCCGAGCCTTCTGAAAAGGCCTTCGTTTCTCCTTCCTTCTCATTTCCCCCCCGCGCTCGCCGCCGACACCCGATCTGATCCTCATCCTGGCTTCGTCCGAGCCTCCAATCTGCGGTCGGCCTCCTTCTCGAGGCCCCAGGCTTTGGCCTCCTCCTGCGCGTGGGCCGCGCCGTCAAAAGGCACGATGTCGGATGTCTCCAGTTTTGTTGTCCGCCTCCTTTTCTATCGGGGGTGCCACTGGCCCAAGGCGCCCCCGGCTGTTCGCTCGTGTGTTTGGGTGCCATGGGGCCCTCTGGGCCTTGTGAGGGGGTGCTCTGGAGGCCGTGGGGGCCTCTTTGGAGATCCTGGGGGCACCTTGGGCCAGGGGCACTTCTGGCAGCACCCGATTCGAGGCCCCGGATTGACCTCCTGAGCGTGGACGCCGAGGGGGCGGAGATCGAGATCTTCCGGGATTTCCCGTTCGACTCGTGGGACGTTCGGGTGGTAGTCGTGGAGACGAGCCGGCGCACCACGATGGCGCTCGACAGCCTCCTGCTGCCCCGCGGCTTCTTGAAGGTGCCCAGTGTTCGGGAAGGGCGCCTGTGCTCGGTAGGTCCGTGTCACGTCGACGCGGCGGCTACCCCGCCGCGGACGCTAAAGGTTGAACATCGCTAGTAGTCCAGAATCGGCCAACATGGAACGGTCTAGCGATGGAAAATTCTCAGGAGGGGGTAAAACACAAACACAATTAATCGTCGATCCCCAGCAGGAAATATTGGAAAATATGGGAAGAGGGAGGGGAAGACGAGGATCCAGAAAATATGATAAAATATGGGGGATCCTGGGATTTGTTTATATTACTTGTGTGTCCCAGGGCCCCTTCAAAGTTGCCAATCGTTCAAGATTGAACGATCCACGCGGTGTCAGAAACCAGCGCCGGGGTCGTCGCGACGCGAACCTGCCGTACGTCAGTCTCCCCTGTTTTGCTTTGACCCCATCCCGCCTTCCTTGCCCTGCTTTATGATGTGCCAGCCTACTTTGTCTTTGACCACCAGAAAGAATTTCGAGCGCCACGAAAGTACCGAGAATGGAGGGTTTTCACGTGTTGGGCCCTTGGAGGCGATGCTCGTTCGACCCTTCGCCTTCGTGTTTGGTGGGTATTGTTTCGATACTTTCTTGGGTGCTCGAAGTTAAGTCTCGGATGTGGTCCTTAAGTACGATGGGAACAACATATGCCCTGCTCCGTCTCCCCCTCTCCCCTTCCGCAGACCCCCGGCGTTGCGATTTTGCTCACGGCGTGGCTCCCCAGAGGTTTGGACCCCGTCCATGGACCGGCCGCTCATGCCGAGTCGTTGTTTGGGCCCTGTAACGGCCCCGGGAGGCCGGACATTGGCAAAACCGTCCGTCGTGATTTGTTTTGGCGACGCAAGGATGGCACGGCCGTTCCCCTCGCCTCCCTCCCTCCTCCCTCCCATTCCTTCCGTGATGGCTCGTACTCTCTTCAGGAGGGGACAAAACACAGACACAAAGAATCATCGGTCCCCAGGTATATATTTGATATATATATACATATATATATACATGTACATAAAATATAGATCTACATATACATATATCTATATATATATGGGAAATTGTGGGGCGTGGGGGGGGGGGAATCCGAACCTCCAGAAGATATGGCAGATATCAGGAGCCCTGGCATTTGCGTCCGTCTGTTTGTGTGCCCCTGGGCCCCGTGACGTACCTCCGACCACTCTGCCCGAGCGGCTCCCGAGCCCGAGCCAAGCCCGCGATGGCAGGCCGAGCGGCGCAGCATAGAGCATAGAGAGCCGCCGTGGCTTTCGAAGCTCTCGGTGGGCTTTCTCTCCAGTCTGCCAGGAGGGGGGCGCGACCCTCCAGGGGAACAGAGCAACGCAACAGGAAGGGGCCCAGACATGATTGCGCCGTACAAAGTTCAGGGCGGGAGGGTTTTCGCCATTTTCGGCCCCAAGGGGCCCTCGCCGGGCCCCGGGCCCGTCAAAGAACAGCTCAGGATGAGAAACCGGTCCCGGGGAAAGGGTCGGGACTTCCAGGGACGCGGCCCTGACAAAATCAGGACGTCGCATGTCATGGATAGTAAGGGAAGAGGCTGCTTATACCCATTCCTTCGGATGCAACTCCTGGGAGGTCAAATTCTGATTTCGCCCTGGTCCGAAATTCGGCTTAATCTAGCTAGATCCCGCTGAATCCCGTTTAATCCTGCTCAGTCCCGCCTGATCCGGCTTAATCTGGCTTAATGCGAGGCCCACTCCGGCGTAACAGCGCCCCATTGGGGGTTTGTCCTCTTTAATCCTTCCGACGAAAACCTCCCAGTAGTTGCCTCCTAACATTCCCTTCCCCCTCCTCACCCCTACAGTGGAGACCCATGCCAAGAAACACCCTGCTTGCCTCCAGGGTGCCCTGGGTTTCCTGGGTTTCGATGGTCTTGCCTCGGAAAGCGTGACGTTACCGCGCCAGAAATCCATGGACGCCCTGGGGTCTCAGGGTTTGGTTTCTTGTGGAAGCTTTCTTGTGGTCGGGACCCTACTGTATACCCATTCCCCTGTCCCTCCCCACCCCTACTCCCAGGAGGGGGAGACACACAGACACAATTAGATGTCGACTTCCATAAACATGTGGGAAGATCTGGTTGATGGGGGAAAGACGAAAATCAAGAAAATACATGGGAAAATCTTGGGAATCCTGGGAGTTGTGTGTACTTGGTTGTCTGCTCCTGGGCTTCGTACTCCTCGAGAGGTGGCCGTGCTCGGCAAGGACGCCGTGTACGTCAGCCAGGCGCTGGCCCCCGCGCTGCGGCCGGAGGGCCCGGCGCTGCCGGCGCGCATCGCGTGGAACGAGCCGGGCAGCGACGAGGACGCCGAGCGGCCCTCGACGTGGATCCGAGCACAGTATATGACTACCACCACCGAGATCGAGAATAAGATACGATGCGATTTGGAGCAGTTTTGCTCCGGTGAAAGGCCCGCAGTCCCCCTCCCGCCGCCAACGGCAAACGCGCTGCCCCCTTCCTCTTAAGGACCGAAGCAGAATTCATCAAAGCACGCGCGGTGGTGGTGTAGAAAATTTTGGTTACCAAGAGGAGCGATTTTTTATACACCACCAGCAAGAAGTGCTGTTTCTGCTCCAAGTTGCTGAGATTTTTCCATGGACTCCACGTGGTGTCCATGAAAAAATCGCGACGGGAGGCTTTTCGCTGCTTTCGGCCTCCAGGGGCCCATACCGGGCCCCGGGACCGTCAAAACACGACTCAGGATGAAACACCGGTGTTGGGGAAGGGGTCCAGACCTCTGGGGGTCAACGAGCCGGGCAGCGACGAGGACGCCTCAAGCAGTGGCGAAGCGTCCTGGCTCTCTGATAGGCCCATCAAATAATGTTCTAAGAACCTTTCGTGGTCTGGACGAAATGTTCTCAGAGCATTTCTGGCCGAGACTATCTTGTTTTGATGCAGCGGCTTCATGTTCTAAGAACGTTGTTTCTGTAATTGAAACAAGTGTGGGTTCTAGGAACATGTCGTGGTAGGACTATAGGAATGCTGGGACGATCGGTCCCTGCTCAAACGCCGCCGAGCGGCCCTCGACGTGGTCGCCGTTGCCGTCGCCGTTGTCGTCGTGGTCGTCGTCGCCGTCCTCCGTGCGACGCCGCAGACAAACGGGTTCGACTGCGCGGAAAGGCGCGCGGAAGTTGCCCGCGTAAAGCGCCCTCGTTTCCACTGTAGCGTGCCTCTCTGGCGGCCCGCATAAGCCACTGCTTACGGTCGCTATGCCATCTCGCGTGAGACCCGTGCGTTTTAATCGCCCATCCTGGTTCGCGGTTCGGGCCCACGCGGATTTCTCGGATCGGCGTTGGGGCCCCCTGGCGGCGCCTCCGGCGGATTCGAGGACCGGAGGAGCTGCCATGTCTGCCTATAGGCGGAAGGCGCCGGAAGGCCGGCGGAGGAAAACGGGGGCGGCTCTGCTGGCGGAAGCCGGCGGGAGTAAAAGATGCGCCCCCAAGACATGGCAACCTTTTTAGGGTTCGGCCTCGTGGCGGTTCCAGGCCGGCCACATGGGGACAGAGTGCATGGGGTCGGGGGATCGCGCCGCATCGCCGATGCGGCGCTATTTTAAAACGACGCGAAGATCGGGACAAAATCGGATCGGGATAACTCGAAATCTCTGAGAATCGGCGGGTTTGGAGGATGTATTGGGCGCCGCGGCCGCTCCAGAGCGTTCCGGAACGCTCTGAGAGCGCTCCGGAACGCTCTGGAGCGATTTATCCCGATCCTAGCACTGTTTTATATTTGGGGCCGAAATGTGTCCATCCTGACGCCGCCGATGCATCGGCGATGCAGTGCGACCCGTCGACCCCACCTGCTCGGACCCCATGTGGGCGGCCTCCAGTGATGGTAGTGATGGCGGTCGCCGTCGTCGTCGCCGCAGTGGTCAGCCTGTGGCCTCAGCTTCGGGTTGTCTCTTGGAGCAAGCAACTTTGCTGTGCTTGCCTCCCGCCAGGCCTCCCAAAGGCTACGGTGGATGGCGGAGGATTTCGCCGTGTAACGCAGGCTACGGTGGATGGCGGAGGATTTCGCTTGCAGGCGCTGCACCAAGGGGCTTCCTGCTAGCCGCGGAGTGAGGTGCTGGTTTTCGTCAGTGCAGTGGCCGCCCAGCGCTGGCTGGCGCCAGCTTTTCGCCCGGTGGCCGTCGGTTGCCGCCTCGTGACCGCCCCCCTGCGGTGGGAATAGCAGTTCCAGATTTTCGCCAGTTGGGCAGCCGTGGCCGCCTCGTGGCCGCCCCGTGCTCTGGCTGACATGTCAGGGGGTTCTCCCAGTGGCGGCCCCGAGGTCGGACAGACTCTGTTTTCTTTGGAAGGGATTGGGATCCGCCCCCGTCCCGCGGCCCGACTTCTCCGCCGCCCTCCGCGTGCTCTGCTTCCCCACCCGGCTTGCCTGCAAGGAGCGCACGGTATTTGAAAGACACGGATACAGTCACCCCGCATAGTAAGGATGGGCAACCTTCCCAGGAGGACCCTTGCATCCTTGCCTCCTCGGTCCATCCTTGGCCACTTTCGTTGGCCGCGCCCCGCTCGAAGAGCTTCGAAATGGGCGTCCGAGGCCCTTGCATCCTTATCGCGCATCCTTACTGTACGGGTTGACTGTAGGTGGACGGTCGGATCCAGAAGAAGTCGGGCGACGTGGCTTCCTGCGGCCTCTCGGTGCCTCCCGTGCACTTTCATGTGTGTCCCCTATCCATATCCTCGTCCCGGTCCCTCTGCCTTGATCCTTGGCCAAACTGTCTCTATATACTATATCTCTATCCCGATCCCTATTCTGATACCTCTACCCCTATCATCCCCATCCCTACCCCATATCCATATTCCCATCCTTATTTGTAGTATTAGATACCCACCCCTATATTCGCCAGAGCGCGTTCGGTGGACGGCGGTTGGAAGGGGGGGGCTCGAACTGGGCACCCCAGTTCGAACTGGGCGGCATTCCCCCCCCCCCTGATATGCAAGGGGGGATGGTTCGAACCAGGGAGGGGTTCCTCCCTCAACAGGGGGTGTGGGTCGATCGGGAGGTGGGGGGGCCTAAGTTGCAAGAGGGGGACGTCGAACCAGCCCCCCCCTCCCCCCTCTGTCCAAAGGAGGGGAAGGGGGGTCGAACCACGGGGGGGGGCCTCCCCTCGAGTTGCAGAGGGGGTGTTCGAACCGCAAAGGCCCCCCCCCTTGAGTTGCACGGGGGGGGGGGTCGCGCCCTTGCAACCGACGACGGCGAACGACGGCGAGCGCCGGCGCTGGCGCCGGCGCCGCTGGGCAGCGATGACGAGAGCGCCGGCGCCGGCGCCGTCGGGCAGCGACGACGACGACGGCGATGACGGCGACGGCGACGACGACGACGACGACGGCGGCGACGACGACGACGACGACGACGACGACGGCGACGGAGGCGGCGGCGGCGACGGCGACGGCGACGGCGATGGCGACGACGACGACGACGACGACGACGACGACGACAATAGCGACAGCGGCCACGGCGACGGCGACAGCGACGGCGACGGCGATGGCGAAGGGTTTCTCTTAATCGTGAATTTGTTCTCTTAATCGTGAAATTGTGAAGTTTACGTAGTGTCATAGCGTAGTGTTGACCTCACGTGGGTATGACACTACGCTACGGTTAGTGTGGTGTCATAGCGTAGTGTTGACCTCACTTGGGTATGACACTACGCTGAGGGTAGTGTGGTGTCACAGCGTAGTGTTGGCATCACGCGGGTATGACACCACGCTACGGCTAGTGTGGTGTCACAGCGTAGTGTTGTGGACACCTGGGTGTGACACTACCCTATGACACTATGCTACAGTTGACGGGGCAAAGCGAGCAAGAGTTTTTCCGTTTGCTTTCGTTGGGGTTGGCGAGGCGTTGCTCCGCGAGGGATCGGCGGTTCCGGTAGCGTAGTGTCGTAGCGAAGAATTGGGGACACTTGGGTGTGACACTACCCTATGACACTACGCTACAGTTGACGGGGCAAGGCGAGCAAGAGTTTTTTCCGTTTGCTTTCGTTGGGGTTTGCGAGGCTTTGCTCCGTGAGGGATCGGCGGTTCCGGTAGCGTAGTGTCACAGCGTGGTGTTGGAGACATTTTGGTGTGGCACTACCCTATGACACTACGCTGCAGTTGACGGGGGAATTCTATTGGGTCCCCTAGGAATTCTACAGGATCTTCCAGGAATCCTGGAGGATTTCCGAATCTACTCTGCTCCGCCGGCGGAGTCTCCGCTACGGTTAGCGTAGTGTCACAGCGTAGTGTTGGGAACACTTGGGTGTGACACTACCCTATGACACTACGCTACGATTAGCGTAGTGTCGTAGCGTAGTGTTGGGAACACTTGGATGCGACACTACGCAATGACACTATGCTCATTGACACTACCCTATGACACTACACTACGGTTCGCGTAGTGTCATAGCGTAGTGTTGGGCACACCTGGGCGTGACACTACTCTATGACACTACGCGACAGTTGACGTCGCTGTGACACTACGCTACGACACTACGCTATGACACTACGCTATGACACTACGCTACGGTTAGGGTAGTGTCACAGAGTAGTGTTGGGGGCACCTGGCTGTGACACTACGCTATGACAATACGCTCGTGTAGTGTCATAGCGTAGTGTCGCGGTCGCGTGGCTTTGACACTACGCTACGTGAGTGTCATAGCGTAGTGTCTAACTGCACGGTTAAGATCAACTCTCGCGATGGCGACGTCGATGGCGTCGGCGTCGGCATCGGCGACGGCGACGGCGACGGCGACGGCGACGGCGCCGAGGACGCGCACAGGCCCCCCCCGGAGTTGCAAGGGGGGGGGTTCGAACTGGAGGGGGGGCCTCCTTGGAACCGACGACTGCGAGCGCCGGCGCTGGCGCCGTCGGGCAGCGACGACGACGACGGCGATGACGACGACGGCGACGACGACGCAGTCGGCGACGACGACGACGACGGCGACGACGACGACGGCGACGGAGGCGGCGGCGGCGGCGACGGCGACGGCGACGGAGGCGGCGACGGCGACGGCGATGGCGACGACGACGACGACCGACGACGACGACGACGTCGGCGACGAAGACGACGACGACGACGACGACGACGACGACGACGACGACGACGACGACGACGGCGGAGGCGGCGGCGGCGTCAGCGGCGACGGCAACGACGACGACGACGACGACGGCGACGGCGATGGCGACGGCGACGGCGACGGCGACGGCGACGACAATGGCGACTGCGACGGCGTCGGCGACGGCGACGGCGACGGCGACGGCGCGCACAGGGCCCCCCCCGAGTTGCAGGGGGGTTGCAGATGGGGGGGTTCGAACCGGAAGGGGGGGCCCCGCTGCAACCGACGACGGCGAGCGCCGGCGCCGGCGCCGTCGGGCAGCGACGACGACAACAACGTCGCCGACAATGACGGCGACGGCGACGACGACGACCACGGCGACGGAGGAAGTGGCGACGGCGACGGCGACGACGGAGGCGGCGGCGACGGCGACGGCGATGGCGACGACGGCGACATCGACCGACGACGACGGCGGCGACGACGACGATGACGACAACGGCGGCGACGACGACGGCGACATGGCCACGGCGACGGCGACAACGACGGCGACGGCGACGGCGACGGCGATGGCAACGGCGATGGCGACGGCGACGGCGAGGGCGACGGCGTCGCCGGCGCCGGCGACGGCGATAGCGAGGGCGACGACGACGACACGCACAGGACCCCCGCCCCGAGTTGCAGGGGGGGGGTTCGAACCGGAGGGGTGGGCCCCCCTGCAACCGACGACGGCGAGCTCCGGCGCCGGCGCCGTCGGGCAGCCACGACGACGACGGCAACGACGACGACGACGACGACGGCGACGACGACGGCGACGGCGGCGGCGGCGACGACGACGACGGCGACGGCGACGGCGACGGCGACGGCGACGGCGACGGCGACGGCGACGGCGACGGCGACGGCGATGGCGACGTCGAAGGTGACGGCGACGGCGACGGTGTCGGCGACGACGAGGACGTCGGCTGGCGACGACGACGAGGACGACGACGATGACAACGACGGCGACAGCGACGACGACAACGATGGCGACGGCGACGGCGACGGCGACGGCGACGGCGACGACGTCGACGGCGGCGGCGGCGGCGACGACGACGACGGCGACGGCGATGGCGACGGCGACCTGCGATTGGCGACCGGCGAGCAACGACGACGACGATGACGATGACGATGACGTTGACGACGACGACGACGACGACGACGACGACGACGACGACGACGACGACGGCGGCGACGGTGACGGACGGCGTCGGCGACGACGACGGCGACGACAACGACGACGCGGACAGGGGGGGGGCCCGGTCTGATCCTTTCCCCCTTGCAACTCAGGGGGAGGGGAAGGGGGCCGTTTCGAATCCCCCCCCCCCGTGGACAGGTCCCCCCCCCGGTTCGAACCTTTCCCCCCGCTTACTTTCCAGGGGAGGGGGGGAGAGAGGCCGGTTCGAACCCCGCCTTCGGACAGGGGGAGGGCCCTCCCGACCCCTTCGGGGGAGGGGGGGGGGGGGAGGAGGTGGGGCGGGGGGCCCAGTCAGGGAGGCCGGTGTCCAGCCCCCCCCCCCCCGGGTTCTCCAGGGACGCTGAATGGCTTTTTTTAGGGGGGCGGTTCCAACATGTCAAGGTGTTTTTTCCAGGCAAGCGTCCACGGAACGCGTTCTCTCTTGTATTGTTATTTCGACCCCTGTTCGTCACCCCACATCGCGGCGCCCATCGTAGTTGTGTAATACGGTGCAGGTCTTCTGCCAGCTATCCGAAGTTCAAGTCGGTCATGTCCGTCTACAGGAGGAAGATGCCCAAATGGTCAAAAATAGTATGGGGACGATGTTTTAAACCATGTTTGAATATGTTTGTACACTTCTGGTGAATTTGCAAGATTCCTTCCCAAATCCGCCTGAGGCAGGACATGCCCGTCCTGATCTTAAATCTCAAGTGGTAGCATGCCGGCCAGGCCGGTATCGAGCCCCTCCCCACCACATGTTTGCAACCTTACCAAAAGGGGCGCATGTGTAGGTCTAAGAAGTTGGTTGGGGTCCACAAGGAGCAGGTAGTCCCATACAACAGATGCAGCACGGGGCACATCTGCGCGCCGCCGCGAGGACACGTGGTGATCCTTCAGACACGATTGTTTCTTCACCAAATCCAGCACGGGGCTAGTCAAAAGCTGCCAAAACCACATACTCTTCAACCAAAGCGCCAGAATTCTGCGCGCTCGTGCGCACGCTGCGATCGGAAGCAATCCTTAGATGTGTTTGACATCCTGTGCGGGCCACTGTCTCGCGCATGCCGAAGATCTTCAACAACCATCGTGATCCCACCCCCTCGTCAAATAGTACTGGGTGCGGGCCACACGCGCGTGTGCGCCGCGCGTACATCAAAATCGCTCCAACATCGCGGGTTTCCTTACCACTTCAGCATAGAGGTGCGCAAGCACATACGAACACCCAATGCTTTGCGATCAAAGCATGTCCGGGTGTTTGAATGTCTGTGGACGCGCACTTTTCTATGATCCTCTTTCGCACAATCGCTATCGTCCTCGCAAGCGGCCTCGTTACCATCGCCCGCATTGTCTTCATCGCCACTAGCGTCGGGATCTTCACCGCCGCCGTCACCGTCGTCCTCGTCGATGTCGTCGTCCTCGTAACATTTATGCGCGCGGGCACCTCGTCATCACCTTTGCCAGCACCGTCATCATCGCCAGTATCATCGTTGCCTAGTCGGTGCCATTACCATCAGCTTCACCACCATCACCATCGCCGTTGTCGTGGACATAGTCGCCACCGTTGTGATTTACATTTTCAGCGTAATTGTCATCGCCGGTGTCATCGACCAGTTGAGTTTTGCCAACAAGTTGCGGGTGGATGGGTGGGTGGGATGTTTGTGCGAGCAGTGGAGTTGATGATTTCAACATTGACAAGTGAGTCGCACCACGTAGATTCTATTAGTGCACATAGCTCGAACATCCTATCATGTATTCTGCTACATCGTTCGCGCCACATAAATTGGACCAGTCAGTTCGCGTGTGCGACGTAGGTTTTATCACCTACCTTGCACCGCTTACCTCAGCATAGAGTGCTCCCCATAGCTTGCCCCACGTCGCTTGCAACACATAGCTCGCACCACGTTGCAGCTTATACATAGCACCGCGTACATTACACCTCACAGATCGCACCACAGTTTGCACCACACAAACCACACTCCATCAGATGCACCGCACCTCATGAGTCCTTCAATTTGCCCCACACAGATTGCATATCATAGACTGCGCCCCGTAGATTGGACAGAGAGCTCAGATCGTCAGGGCAAGCACCTAGTCATCCAGCTGCCCCTGGCAATTCCGCCACCGTGCCAGCGCAGCATTCTGGGTGGCAGTAGGGGCCTGTTGGGGGTCTCTTGGGCAAGTGTTCAAGAAGGCAACTGTTCGGGAAGGCAAGGGCGCCTATTGGGGGTATCTTGGGACAGAAGGCTCGACTTGCTAGTTAGTGTTCCCACTCTTGGGCCCTTCTTGGGGTCCTCTTGGGCAGTCGTGGGCCGCCTCTTGTGCCGTCTTGGGGCCCTCTTGGGCCGTCTTGGGGTTCTCTTGGAGGTTTCTTGAGCCGTCTTTGGGGAGTCGTGGGGGTCTCTTGGGCCGTCTTGGAGCGTCGGAAACTCGAAACGGCGAGAACCCCACCAACATTGAACAAATCATGGAGCTTCAGTGGCTTTTGCCTCTCGGGGCCTTCTTGGATGCCTCCTGGGGGTGTCTTCTGGCCCTCGTGGTGCCTCCTGAGCCCTCTTGGGGCGGAGGGCTCGAATTGTCGGTTCGTGTTCACCCTCTTGAGCCATTCTTGGTGCCCTCTTGGGCATATTGTGCGCCTCTGGGGCCGTCGTCTTGGAGCCCTCTTCGGCCGCCTTGGGGCCCTCTTGGGGGCCTCGCGGGCCGTCTTGGGGCGGGCTTGGTGTGGCCTCTTGGGTCGTTTTGGGACGTCGCAAGCTTTCTTCTTCGTCGGAAACTTTTGGGGAAATTGAAGGAACCTCAGTGGTTTGTGCTTCTCGGTGCTCTCTTGGGAAAGCTTGTGGGGCTCTCCTTGGACGCCTCGATTTTCTCGTGAGTCGCCTTGAAGCTATCTTGGACAGTCCTGAGGCCAAAGTGGCCCGTCTTGCAGAGATATCGGGCCGTCTTGGAGGCATCTGGTCCTCGGGAGCGCGAACTTGTCGCATTTTGCGAGGGATTGTTGCCTGTGAAAGGGGTGGCGATGCCCGCGCCTGCGTGCGACCCGGGAGGTGGGGGGCCCCATAGAAGACTACACGAACCCCACCAGACAGCATTTGGAATTTTAGCACGCCTCCACGTGCCAGGAGGCACGGTGGCGGATTGTCAGGGATATTTGTCGCAGAGGTCGCAGGGTGTTCTGATAGAAGCGTCTTGTCCTATTGATGTCATTTGACGACAACGACGACGACGACGACGACGACGACGACGACGACGACGACGACGACGACGACGACGAGGACACGACCGAGTACATGCGCTTCCAGCGCTTCTTCGGGGTCGACGGGGACCTGGACGACGAGGACCAGAGGGCAAAACCGGCACCCGCTTTCGGAACCCCCTGCTGCCGGCCTCCATATGGCCACCAGGTAAGGGCTGCAAAGGAGTATGTGTGGCGCGTCATTGTTCCTGGCATCGCTCGGACGTGTGCTTTTTTTTCTCGGCGAGGACCCTGGAGGAGCATACTGGACCATCGAGCAAAAAATACACGCACGAAACCGAAAAATGCACAGGGGATGGACGTCCGAGCGATGGCAAGTGTTCGGCGTGACTCGGGACGGCTTCCCCGACGTCGACGCCGTGAACAGCAGAACGCCGTGACAAGATCACGGTTTGAGCTCGAGCCCAGCAGTTCCCCTCGGGCCAGCTCGATCCGCGAGGGCCTGAAGAGGACCGAAACAGCAGCCATTTCCGGTTTTGTCACAGCGCCCGGGTGGCAGGTCCCTCCCACGACCACGCCCGGGCTATACATCGGCAGAAAATCGACCCCCAACTCAGGAAGACAATTCTCGGGTTGGGAGGATGGGGTTGGAAGAGATGAGGATATCCTTAGCCGTAGGCGGCGGAGTTATCGTTCATGGCATCCGGAGGCTATTGCTCATGCCCTTCATCCTCCCGCCCCCTTCCTCCCAACACGGTAATTGTGTTCCTCCGCAGTGCTGCCTGCGTTTTTGTCCCAGCCCGCCTTGCTTTTGTCGAGCCGTGTCCAGCCGCAGCTACGAGGGGCGGCCACCGAAGCCCCAGAGGAGGAGCAGGAGGAGGAGGAGGAGGAGGAGGAGGAGGAGGAGGAGGAAGAGGGCAGGATAGTCTGTGCGGGCGGCAACTGAGAGCAGTACACGTGGGGGGGGGGATCGAGTATTGCAGGACAGTTGCCCTAACTTGGCTCTACGCTGCCGCCGCGTGCCCAAAAGGTGCGCGAGAGGCACACATGTTCTGCACCTCCCGTGTTTTGCCCCCCCTGAACGAACACTCGACCCATGCATGCGACGTTTCGATGTTGTCCCTACCCTCCTGCGTTGGCTTCTCGTTTTGATTAGAGCACCTCCTCTTCCTCCTCCTTGTTCCTCTTCCTGCCTCCTCCTCCTTGTTCCTCTTCCTGCCTCCTCCTTGTTCCTTCTCCTCCTCCTCCTCCTCCTTGTTCCTCCTCCTTGTTCCTCCTCCTGCCGTCTGTCTCCTCTTCCTGCGCAGGCTGCGAAGTGCGCAATCGTCGCCTCTCTCGCGGTCTCCTCCTGGGAGTCACGACGGAGTAGCGGAGGACCCGACGCCTCGCAGCTCCCTGGGTGGCGGCGAAGTGCGCAGTTGTCGCCACTTTCGTGGGCTCCTGGGAGGCACGGCGGAGTAGCGGAGTACCCGAGACCTTGCAGTTCTCTGGGTGGTTGCGATCTGCGCAATTGTCTCCACTTTCGTGAGCCCCTGGATGGCACGGCAGAGTAGCGGAGTACCCGAGACCTCGCAGCCCCTTGGGTGGTTGTGAATGGCGCAGTTGTCGCCATTCTCGCGGGCTCCTCCTGGGAGGCACGGCGGAGTAGCGGAGTACTCGAGACCTCGCAGCTCCCAGGGTGGCGGCGAACTGCGCAGTTGTCGCCATTTTCGTGGGCTCCTGGGAGGCACGGCGGAGTAGCGGAGTACTGGTTGTGAACGGCGCAGTTGTCGCCATTCTCGCGGGCTCCTCCTGGGAGGCACGGCAGAGTAGCGGAGTACTCGAGACCTCGCAGCTCCCAGGGTGGCGGCGAACTGCGCAGTTGTCGCCATTTTCGTGGGCTCCTGGGAGGCACGGCGGAGTAGCGGAGTACCCGACGCCTCGCAGCTCCTTGGGTGGTTGCGATCTGCGCAGTTGTCGCCATTTTCGTAGGCCCCTGGAAGGCACGGCAGAGTAGCGGAGTACCCGAGACTTGGGTGGTTGTGAACGGCGCAGTTGTCGCCATTCTCGCGGGCTCCTCCTGGGAGGCACGGCGGAGTAGCGGAGTACTCGAGACCTCGCAGCTCCCAGGGTGGCGGCGATCTGCGCAGTTGTCGCCATTTTCGTGGGCTCCTGGGAGGCACGGCGGAGTAGCGGAGTACCCGACGCCTCGCAGCTCCTTGGGTGGTTGCGATCTGCGCAGTTGTCGCTATTTTCGTAGGCCCCTGGAAGGCACGGCAGAGTAGCGGAGTACCCGAGACCTCGCAGCCCCTTGGGTGGTTGTGAACGGCGCAGTTGTCGCCATTCTCGCGGGCTCCTCCTGGGAGGCACGGCGGAGTAGCGGAGTACTCGAGACCTCGCAGCTCCCAGGGTGGCGGCGAACTGCGCAGTTGTCGCCATTTTCGTGGGCTCCTGGGAGGCACGGCGGAGTAGCGGAGTACCCGACGCCTCGCAGCTCCTTGGGTGGTTGCGATCTGCGCAGTTGTCGCCATTTTCGTAGGCCCCTGGAAGGCACGGCAGAGTAGCGGAGTACCCGAGACCTCGCAGCCCCTTGGGTGGTTGTGAACGGCGCAGTTGTCGCCATTCTCGCGGGCTCCTCCTGGGAGGCACGGCGGAGTAGCGGAGTACTCGAGACCTCGCAGCTCCCAGGGTGGCGGCGATCTGCGCAGTTGTCGCCATTTTCGTGGGCTCCTGGGAGGCACGGCGGAGTAGCGGAGTACCCGACGCCTCGCAGCTCCTTGGGTGGTTGCGATCTGCGCAGTTGTCGCTATTTTCGTAGGCCCCTGGAAGGCACGGCAGAGTAGCGGAGTACCCGAGACCTCGCAGCCCCTTGGGTGGTTGTGAACGGCGCAGTTGTCGCCATTCTCGCGGGCTTCTGGGAGGCACGGCGGAGTAGCGGAGTACTCGAGACCTCGCAGCTCCCAGGGTGGCGGCGAACTGCGCAGTTGTCGCCATTTTCGTGGGCTCCTGGGAGGCACGGCGGAGTAGCGGAGTACCCGAGACCTCGCAGCTCCCAGGGTGGTTGCGAACAGCGCAATTGTCTCCACTTTCTCGCGGGCTCCTCCTGGGAGGCACGGCGGAGTAGCGGAGTACCCGAGACCTCGCAGTTCTCTGGGTGGTTGCGATCTGCGCAATTGTCTCCGTTTTCGTGGGATCCTGGAAGGCACGGCAGAGTAGCAGAGTACCCGACGCCCTCGCAGCTCACTGGGTGGCTGCGAATTGCGCAGTTGTCACCTTTTTCGTAGGCTCCTGGGAGGCACGGCGGAGATGAGGGCATCCCTGATCCTGTATATCTGGCGATTTTTTCAGTCGTATGGAGCGTTCATATAGATCTTTGTCTCGCGTGGAGAAGAGGTCTTCGTACGTCTCGGAGAATGTCAATACGAAGTCTCCGAAAATCCTGACCCTTTTCCCAGGGCTGGTTTGTCGTCCCTAGTCGATTTTTGACGGGCCCAGGGCCCAGAGAGGGCCCCCGGAGGCAGAACATTTGCAAAAACCTCCCGTCGTGATTATTGCGTACGGCGGCGGCAAAATGCCGGCGGCGCCCTCGCACGGGCGCGCTCCGCGCGCTTCGGCGCGCTCGTGGGGATCTGTTGTCCGCGGGCGCCCGCAAGTTGCGTGCCACGATTTGCGTGCCCCTGGCCCCCAGGAGTGCCACTGGTAGACCCCAGCCTCACGTCGGGCCGGTCCCTCTACAGGAACAGTAGTACCAAAGAGAATGCCAGACAAATAGTCTGGGGAGGATTTCCGGGACTACTTCTCTGACTAGTTTTGAGTTTGGTTTGGCTCTCTTTGCTGTCTCGTCCAAAACCCGCTTGTCGGAGGACGTGCCCGACCAAACCCCGGCCCGATTCCGCGGCACCTCCGCCTGCCGCGCGGCCCCGCGGCCCGGGACCGTGGTGGTCTTCGGAGCGAGGGCAGGCGGCGGGAGAGGCCGCGGGGGCTCTCCTCCGCCGGCGTTGTTTTGGGGGAGATGCGGTGGCCTGCGAGGTCCTCGCCGTGCCCTTGAACCCCCCCCCCCCAAATAGGTGGGGTTCGGTGGCTCGGGTCCCGCGGCCGCGCGCCCGCCTCCTCCGCCTTCCCGTTGCTCTCCCCCTCTCCTCGCCCCTCTCTGCCCCTCCGGGGTATTCCCCCTAATCTGCGGGCAATGTCTATATCCACATCCAGTGCGTCTTGGAGTTTCGGGCTCTCTTCCCCAAAAACATGAGGCGCACTGGATATGGATTCAAATCTGGCCCCCAAAGGCTACATTTTACCCATATCCAGTGCGCCTCGGCCTTGCGGCGCCCCTTCCAAGAAAGTCCAAGACGCATTGGATATGGACGTAATTATTGCCCGCAAAATCGTCAGGCGTCCTTACCCGCGCTCGGCGCTTCACCGCCCCCCCCCCTCCCCCATGGCTGTTGGCCGGGGCGGCGGGGCCAGACTGGTGGTGTCCTCGCGCCCCCCGCCCCCCCCCCCCCCCTCCTCCCCCTCCAAACAAGGAGCCCGTCGCGATCCCAAGAAGGGGAAAGCCGCCTACTGCATGGGCGCAGTGCTCGGCCTTGCTTCGCACTGCCTGGCATTGTTTGGCATTGCTTCGCACTGCTTGGTACTTCTTGGCGTTGCTTGCCACTGTGAAGAAGCAAGACCGATGAACCTGGGGAAGGCATTGTAAAGAAACAAGATCGCGGAACCCGCGGAAGGCATAGTAAAAAAGACATGAACCAAGGGAAGGCACTGTAAAGAAACAAGACCGAGGACCCTGGGGAAAGCACTGTAAAGAAACTAGACCGAGGAACTTGGGGAAGGCACTGTATAGAAACGAAACCGAGGATCTTGGGGAAGGCACTGCAAATAAACAAGACCGAGGATCCTGGGGAAGGTCCGGGCAACAAGAGGGGAAGGAGGAGTAAGACTGTAAGGCCTCCTCTTCCTCCCCCCTCTCATCTTCATTCTCCGGTTCCCTCCTGATCCTCCTCCTTGCAAGAGTAAGATTGTAAGGCCTCCTCCTCCTCCTCCTCCTCTTCTTTCTTCCCCTCCTCCGAGAGAAGGTCGGCGACCAGCGGCTCCACAACGAGTCCGAGCTCGAGAGGCAACGCGAGCGGTTCGACGCCAGGAAGGCCGCGGACGCCGAGCGGCTGGTGGAGGCGAGTGGCAGCGGACTCGGCCCTCGGAGGGGAGGAGGGGCGGCTGCAGGAGGGAGGGAGGGACGGAGGGGGGGAACTTTAGGAGTTGGGCCTCGAGGCCCCCAGTATTGCTCGATTCGACGCTCCTGTATGCTACTCGTTGTTTTTTACCAAGGCTCGCGCCCGCAGACCCCAGGCCGGCAGGCCGCTCCTCCAACGCGAGGCGCAGGGGCTCATCCCCGCCATCAGCGTCCAGATGAGGCGTTAGGAGCAGGACAAGCGAGGACCTCCGATCGGCCACGCGCGAGGGAGGGAGGGGGAGAGAACGGGGAGAAGAAGGGGGGGAGAGGGGGGGAAGCACCTTCCCGAAGGGAGGGGGATCATGGGTTTTCGAGGAGGGAAAGGAAAACAGCCCAACTCGCTAGACCACCTATGCCCAGAGGACTCGTGGGATCTGTTCTGGCTCGGGTTACCTCGGGGCATGTGGAGGCGACACAAAAACTTGTCGTCCGATACGGGGAGAGTGGCTGGGCAAAGCGGAACCGAAGGGAACAGACGGGCTAGCTACCAAGCTTCCCCTCGTGGCCACTCTCCAAAGCTGCCCCCGATAGGGCACCTAAAGCTTTACGCCCAGACTTGAGTGCCCTGCCATCACGGAAAATATCACCTTGCAAAGTCTCGTCACGGCCCACAGTGGCCGCATTCCTGCGAGAGGTATGCAGAATTACGACAGCACGCTGTCACAGCAACGAGGTCGGCGCATTGCTCGTAGCAGCAGGAGCAGCCATGCAAGCACTTTTTGATCTCATGGAAAGCGTTTTGTTATTAGTTGAGCCCGTAACGTTTGTGACTTCCTCTCTCACCCCCCCCGTAACGGTATCGAACTTACGCGTGGATGGTGCCGGCTTCCCCTCAGGTATGGCGCTATTCTCACAGGCGGGTCGTGGTGCTGACAGGCATTGTTTGGTGCTCACAGGCATGCTGTGGCGCTTGCAAGCATCGGGTTCGCCAGGAATGCCAGGAACGCTGAGAATGCGATGTTGCTACTGGTGCTGCTGCTCCGGCTTCTGCTGCTCCTGCTGCTGCTCTGGTGCTCTTCCTGGTGCTTCACCAGTGTTCCTTCTCCTCACGTGCTCTAACTGCTGGTTCTCATGCTCCTCCCGCTGTTCCGCCTGTCTTCTCCTCCTGCTACTCTTCCTGCTCTTCTTCCTGCTGCTGCTCCTCCTGCTGCACCTTGTCCTGCTCATGCCGTTGCTCCTCCTGCTGCTATCCGGCTGCTCCTCCTGCTGCTCCTGCTGCTGTTCTGCCGCCCCCCTGCTCCTGCCTGCTCCTGTTGCTCCTCCTGATGGTCCTTTGGCCGCCACTTCTGCTGCTCTTCCTGTCCTGTTGCTCCTCCTGCTGCTCTTCTTGCTGCTGCTTCCCCTGCTGATCCTCCCGCTGCTCCTCGTGACTCTGTTTCCCCTTCTCCTTCTGCAGCTGCTCCTGCTGGTCCTCCTGTTCCTCCTTCTGCTGCTCCTCCTGCTGCTCCTTTTTCTTATACGGCTGCCCCGGCTGCTCCGCTGGCTGCTCCTGCTGCTGTTCCTCCTGATGATTTTGCTCTTCCGGTGCTCTGCTCGTGCTCCTACTGCTCTTCCTATACTGCTCCTCCTGATTCTGCCGTGCTCTTACTCGAGTGCTCCTCCTGCTGCTCCTTCTGCTGCTCCTGCTTGCTGTTTAGGTGTTCCTCTGTCCTGCTTCTCTTGTTCCTGTTTTTGCTGCGCCTCCTGCTGCTGTCGTTCTACTCCTGCTGATCCTCTTGCTGCACTTCCTAATTAATGCTGTTGTTGCTGCTCCTTTTGCTGCTCCTCCATTTGCTCCTGCTGCTGCTCCTGATGTTCCTCCTTTTCTCCTGCTGCTCATCC